>CANXYC013132420.1:0-17915 GCA_948193065.1 Aleurites moluccanus
TGAAAGGTATAGAGATATGAACAATGTTCACCACACTATTCATCAAAACCCTAACATTCAACCATCCATATTCAGTAGCCATTAATACTCTTATATCTAACTAAATAAACATGATATGACCTTAATCAAACTTAAACCCAACAATAAAAACAAAAATTTGAAGACTTACCCCAAGCTTCTCTTGTTCTTGCTTAACATTATAAGGAAGAAAGAAAATCCTTACTTGAAATCTTAAGTTCCTTGAGACATCTTGTGTGTAATCTTAAAGAAATTTAGAAATCTTAGTTAAACTTGAGATATTTTGAGAGTATATGAGTCATTCAAGTCATATGAGAGTAGAAGAAATGTTTAGGTCGATTTTAAAATGGAAGAAATGATAAATGGTCCGATGCAACAATTTATAGGAGAAGAAATGGACATAGGCATGGAGTTTCTCCTCCATGGGTGTGTTAGTATGAAGTTTTATAGACATGGGCATAGGGAAAAGGCATTTTGGCCATAGAGACATTTATGTGAATTTTGAAAATCAAAAGAAATGGACATGGGTGTGTCCAATCCTCTCATGGATGTGTCAGTCATTCAACTCGGGCAACACTTGCTCAAAACCTCTATCTCTGGCTACAAATATCCAATCACCTCTATTTTTTTTAACTTAAACTAGAGATATGAGGCTATAATATATCTAAAATTTAACTCAAAATATGCAATACACAATTTATGATGAATTTCTAATGTTTATTCTATTTATCTATAAGTCTCATCTGAACAAGTCTCACTTTTATGACTACATCTCAAAACATGCATATCTAATTGAAAAACTTATTTATAGGCGTCTAAGTCATATGTAATTAAACAATTTTTATGTTTTATATTTTTTTCAAATTCTACTCATACACAAATTTCACAATTCCTACTAAATCAATATATAACCCCCAACCATCTAAATATGAGAGCATCAAAGTTCTCTAACTCATCTAAAATTTTATGAACATGAACATGAACATTTAATGATTCATAATGACATGTAGCATTTAATGATTCATAATGACATGTAGCATACTTATATAAATATGTGAAATATAATCTTATTATGGTCATTAAAGTCTTAGCTAGACTTAACTTTGTTATTGTTGAGAAGCCCGATTCCTCGGGAGATCTCCTTCCTAGGCTTAGTGAGGGAAAGCATTCGTGGGTCTGATACCACACTTCAACCCAAAATCTTAAAGCCATGAGTTTATGAGTCCTTTCTATTTATATATCCTTCATTAAGCCCATCTCTTTCTAATGTAGGATTTCCACTCACACTTGATTTTTCAACTATTTCTCCCTCAAGTGTGAGCTTCCGTATTAGGCATAGGCTCCCCTTAAGCGAAAGCCTTTTCTTGATTTGAGCATATGGCGTCACTTAAAACCTTTTCATCCATCGATTTGGGCCCACTAGGAGTAATCATGCTCTTCCACGAAAGGTGGAGATTACAGGACCCGACCACCATCTTTATACTCGTCCTTGTAGAACCATCGATTCTGATACCTATTGTTAGTGTAAGGGATACCGATTCCTTGAAAGATCTCCTTTCTGGGCTTAATGAGGGAACACATTCATGAGTCTGACACTACTCTCTAGCCCAAAACCTTAAGGTCATTGGTTTATGACCTTTCCACTTATATATTCCTTACTAAGCCCATATATTTCAAATGTGAGATTTCCACTCACACTTGATTTTCCAACAATCTTCCCCTCTAGTGTGAGCTTCCTTATTAGGCTTGGGCTCCTTCTTGAGTAGAAGCTTTTTTCTTGATTTAAGTATAAGATGTCACCTAGAGCCCTTCTACTGCCACCGGTTTAGTCCCACTAGGTGTAACCTTAACCTACCAATACCATCTCTACACTGGTCCCTGTAAAACCATAAGCTCTTATACTACTTGTAGGGATTGGGGAGCCCATTTAATTGGGAGATCACCATAATAGGCTTTTGTGAGGGACACACTCATAGGTTTGAAACCATACACCAACCCAAAACATTAAAGCAACGAATTTATGGCTCCTTCCCACTTATATATCCCTCACTAAACTTATCTCTTTCTGATATAGGATTCCCACTTACACTTGACTTTCCCAACAAATGGGTTCTTCTCACTGTGAACACGTAATTTTGTACCTCATTGTGTATACCTAGACTTTTGCAGGTTTTGAAGTGAGTACCGGACCATTGACGGAGCAACTAGGCTTCCCTAAACTTTTGGGGCACCCTCAGGTGTTAGGCAGACTCTTATTAGACCGACGAAACTTGTTGCGCTTATAACAGACCAAAAATGGACACGCAAAATCGAAGCCCCCATGAGCCATTGGTGGTGCCGCCAATTGTTACTGGTGGCACTGCCAAATAGGCTTAGCAGTAGAGCTTTGCCTTGCTGGTGGTGCCACCAACAGTAGCCCACTCGTCGCCAGCATTCATCCCTGTCGCCACCAGCTTTTTCTGGTGGCTTCGCCCAAACCACTGTGTGGCAGCATGTCCTCCTCTTGCTTTTTTTTTTTGGACCATTTAGCCTTTTTGAGCCCTATAAATACCTCCTTTCCACCACCATTTCAAACACCCCTTAGTTTGTTAAGTTGATTTTTCCTTAGCAAGTCCTAATTTCTCCCTCTAAGTAATATTTTCTTATACACAAATGGTTTAAATCTCTTTGAGTGTAAATTAATTTCTTTGATTCTCTTTGAAATAAAGAAATAAAAGACTGATTTGGCCAATAGAGCCTTAAATTAATTCTTTTAGAATTAATTTAGCAAGATGTGCATCCGTACCTAACTCCATTTCCTCAAACCAAAAAGTAGAACTCTAGTCTGAAAAAATAATCCAACCACCATCCACTCGCAAACCTCAAAGAAAGCTATAATCATACTTTCAAAATCAGACTCGTTATCATGAATCAAACCCTCAATCATACCAAAACTATCTTTTAAACCGAAATCATACCTAAAATCCTTCGCAATAAGGGAAAACTACGTTGATTTTGATTCACATTCAAAGGGATATGTAGACATGCTTTTAATCGAACATCAAATCCAAAATCCTAAAATCATTTTTTCCTTTTTATTTGCTTTAAATTTATTTATTTAAGAGAATTTGGGATTGACCTATAACTCATAAAGGTTAGAGTTAATATCTCCTATTTGGATTGAGGAATATGTGATTAACCTAGGACCTATAAGGGCCAGAGTTAGTATCCTCAATTGTTAATGATGTAATAATTTAAATTCCTTACCGTTTTCTGATTTATTTATTACTTTAACATCCATATAACTGTCATGCTATTAAATTGCTCAAGAAAACACATTTTCAAGTTAGAATTAATTGAAAACAAGTTCAAGTTTCTTAAACCGAAGACCTAGTTTTAGAACCCAAACTTGGTTCGAAGGTCTAATACATTTTCTCCATAGGATTTGAAATGAGAGTCAATTTTGGATTTTTATCTTATATTTTCCTATAAAAAATAAATTTAGGTGACGACTCCTCGAAACATTTTCAAAAACTGAAAAGTGATAAATAGAAGATCATCACTGCTCATCTTTCACAACAGAAGAAGTGATAACAACTTCCACTTGGGACCAAGCCCCTTAATAAGCTTTTTGATTCCTTGAGCAAACTAGACGTGGCCTTATAGCTGGCGACTCCGCTGGGGTGAAACCATTTGCAAAGAAAATGAATAAGAGGACTACCAATTGGTTTGAAAAATATTTTTCAAAGAAATTTTAACTTGGCTTTCAAATTAAATTTAACTTTGCATTGCATGCATCATTATATGGACTCTTTGTTCACTACCAGTTACAAATTTCAGCCCCTGGATCGCAAGTAGCATTGATCCAAAAAATTCTCTTTGAGTATGTTGGGAGATAGCGAAAATATCCAACCCACGACAAATTTTTAATCATTTTAAGGCGTAACGAGCATATAGCACTGTCGGACCCATGCGAAACTCTTTGTTTCATATGTGGTTAAGTATATAATTGCTCTAGTGTGACAGGACTCTTTATCCAAACCACCTAACCTTCATGTAGTTGAACCTTATAAGTTAACTCTAGGGCTTATGAATCTTAATAAATCAGACGCCATATTTATGAAACAAATTTTCCACATGCACACATGCCATGCCCATGCTTAGACCAAACACTTATAGAATTATGGACCAAAAATCGAAGAGTCAGTAGTCAAATCCTAAACAGTCTTCAAAACCGAGAGAACCCAAAGAATCAAACACTTACCCAAGAATAAACAATAAACCTGACTCACAAAATTGACCAAATAGTGAACCTAACCTACTAACCAGTGAAACTGATCCACTTACCCAAACAGTGAAACCAACCCAAAAAGACCATATATATTAAACCTACACCTTAAACAGTGAACCGACACACCTATCCAAGAATTGAACAAACATCATACCATACCCCTTTATCGTGAATCCGATCCACCTACCTTAAAACCCGTGCAAATAGTGAACCTGATCTACTAAATAGAAAATCATATATCGACCACACAGTGAGCTAGACTCACTTACCTGAAAACTAAACAGTGAAATTGAACCAAAAGACCATGTGTATCATACCTACATCTTAAACAATGACCTTAACCCACTCAAATAAAAAACCCAGTATCTAACCCAATAGTGAATCTGACCTATCTATCTCAAAATCGTACATATTATACATGTACCCTTTATAGTGAATCTAACCCACCAACTATAAAATCGTGCATCTGAGCAAACAGTGAATCCAACCCACTAATCTATATCTCTTATAGTAAATTCGACCTATTTATCTCAAACACTATACATATCAAACTTATACCTTTTTTACAATGAGTCTGACCTACCACCATGCACATCAGACCCACACCTTTTACAGTTAATCTAACCCATCGAGCTAAAGGAATATTTTTTCTCGAAAGTTATGTATACCAGACCTGCACCTTTCATACAGAATCCAACCCACCTACCCAAAGGAATTTTTTTCCTTGAGAATCATACACATCATACCCATACAAAAATCGTGCATATTAAATTCGTACCGTTTACAGTGAATCTGACCCCCTGTGTTCTTTTATGAAAGGTACCGATGGCCAGGCCGACAGATTCAGATGGTATTTCTCACTGCTCTCCTCAAGGAATAGGAGAAAAATTTCCAAGCCATTGTCGACTCTGCCTTGAGTTTTTAATAAATTTGTTTTAGTAAGGCCTTGGTCGATCAATAAAATGTCTTCAATAAAGACTTAGCTGCTCAACAAGCTTACTTCTATAAAGCCTTAAGTTCTCAGCATACCTTCTTCCATAATGCTTTAGCCTATTTGACCAAATCCTTGGATAGTTTGAAGGAATCCATATATTAGAATAAGTTAAAATCAAGTAGTCCAAGCACCATACCTATTGTTGATCTGACCAACACTATCCCACAACCAAGAACAAACACTAACCGATTTTTATCCTCGAATATTTTCAAGGTAGGAAAAATATCATCCATACACCCATGAGAATATCCTGGAAGCACAACACCACTATGCTTGAACAGAGCCACATAGTAGTAAAAAGGTATAAGCAGAATAATGCCTTCACTTCCAATGTAGTCTCCACTGCTGAACAAAAGAGTAAAGAGGTAGCAACCATTGTTGAATGGTAATCTTTGAGGTTGGAAAAAAGAAAATTCAACGATTTGGGTATGTCTCTGAGCCTAGTCTACAAGAAAGCTTTGGAATCCAAGCTGATCACGCCTTTAGAACCAATGGCATCTCCTAAAGGTTACAATTCCATTAGAGAGTCGGGCAGAAAGCAGATGTGTGAAAAAGCTTAAGACATAGAATCTAGGACCTCATTGACAATGGAGACATCCTTCTCCCTCCCAAGCCAAAATCCAGCATCCCAATTGATTTTTTAATTATTCTAGAATCTCGCAGATCCAAAAATACAGGCTCAACTTAAACGGTTGCAAGCTAGTTAGGTCAAAATTAGGAAGAAAATATGGAGGACTAATCTCTTTGTGCAAGTCTACATGATAAGAAGTGGAGTATAAACAGACCCTACAAAGCTAATCCAACCATCATTGGTTCAACCAGACAATTGGCACTTTGAGAAGAATCCCATCCCTAATGTCAAGCCTCCTTCCCAGTCCAAGTTCCAAGTCGAGTCAGAGTCCGAGTCAGAATCATAACTTGAGTTAGAGTTTGAGTCATTTTCTTCTTTTTCTAGTTTAGAGTTGAGTCAACATTTGAACCTTAGTCAGAGTATGAGTCAATTGCGTCTTCTTCATCCTTTGAGCCCAGGTCTATCATTTAACTATGATGTAGCCAGTAATGATGAACTTTTTGAATGCTTGTATTTTCATAAAAGCAATCTGAATGAGATATCGAAAAAAAAAAGAGGTGAGAAATATATATAAAAAAAAAGAAGACGAAGAAGGAAGCAAAGAATCAATTAACTATGACACATAAGATAAATTAAAAATCTTACGAATTGCATTATCATACTTTGATAAAATAGCTTTGTGCATGGTAATCAAAGAATTCATGACATGACGGGAATTGATCCAAGAATAACAGTTCACAGGATTTTGACCTATGAACACGCAAAGCTTGTCAGGCATAAATTGAGAGGACTTAAAGCAAAGTGCCCTTTGAAGGTCAAAAAGGAAGTAGTGAAGCTTCTATATAATGAATTTAATGAGCCTGTTACATACCCATCATGGTTGGCCAAAATAGTAGTCCCCAAGAAAGATAGAAAGGTGAGAGTATGTGTCGACTACAAGGATATGAACAAAGCTTATCCCAAGGATGACTTTTCTTTGCCCCACATCAACTTATTAGTTGACCGCTCTGAAGTAATCTCTTTGACTGACTTATATGTGAGCTATAATCATATTCAAGTCAACCCCCAAACAAAGAAAAAAATTCCATTGTAACTAAATGGGGTATAGTCTACAAAAGGACTTGGAACAATTTCCACTTAAGGTATGTAACAGAGGATGAAGCTCGGCAGATCATGGGTTAGATTCACAGAAGTGAAAAGTGTCACACTTTCAAAAAGAAATAGTGAGCCTGCTAAAAAGAGAAAAGATCTAACACAACCAATTTTCCCTTAACGTCCTCAAACTAATGGTGCAGTGGAAGCAGCCAATAAAACCATCAAAACCATTATGCAAAAAATGATCACTAATAACAGAAGATGGTACGAGCACTTACCATTCGCTTTGTGGGGGTATCGAACTTCCATCTGTATGCCAACAGGGGCAACTCCCTACTCCATAATTTATGGAATGGAAACAGTACTGCCCATTGAGATGTAAGCCCGATATGTAAGGGTCATATAGGAAAATCAACTTGATGAAGATCAATGAATCAAGGGCTATCATGATCAGTTGAATGTCATTGACAAAAAAATGATGGATGTCTTATACCAGATTCAAGGGTATCAGCAGAGATTAGCCCAGTATTTTAACAAAAAAGTAACTGCCAAAGGTTTGAAATAAGGCAACTTGGTACCAAAGGAAATCAGAGCTCCTATTCATGATCCAAGTGGCAAGTTCAGACCTAATTGGGTCGGCCCATATATGCTCAAGAAGATTCTATTTGATGGAGGTGCCATACTCATGAATCTGGATGGAAACGAATTTTCCAACCCTTGGAATATTGATCAACTGAAAAGATATTTAGTATAATTTTGTCTATTTGTAATATCATCATGCATTGTATGAACAAGAACTATATGAACTTGATTCTTGAAAGTTAAAAAGAAAAAGAACAAAAGTGGAGATATGTAGGTAGCCCTCTTTATGTGCGATCCAAATTATAATAAAACAATCATTCTATGCCAAATTCTCAAGTGGTTATTTGATTCATTTGCTAGCCCACTAAGCTGAAAACCCAAAAGGGCGACTTAGGTAAAAATTAGAACAGCTCGTCAATTCAAAAATCCGCAACGGCGGCTTGGTCAAAAGTTAGAGCAAAAATAACAATAAATAAAAAAAGAAAAAAAAAAAGAAGAAAAGAAAAATAAAGAGAAAAAAAGCAAGAAAAATATAACATATCACACTATGTATCATTCACCATAATCATCTTTAGTGATAAAAATATATAAAGCATTGCGGCTCATCAAAAATCACGTCACGTCTAAATATAGTTTCGTCGAAAATCTTATCTAGTCTAAAAGTTATGTCTTGTCATCCAATCCAATAAAAATTCATAACTGGACAAGTTTCCAAGTCAAAAGTTAGATGAAAGAGACCCTAAAATACAAGTGCATAAGTAAAAATTAAACATAAGAGAATAAACATGAAGCTAAAACAGTTAATCTATTAAATCTATCTAAGCTCTCACCCTCTTAGGGTGAATGTCTCTAATCTCATCCGAGTCATCGTCGACCTTCGGGTATCAGACACCCACTGTCCTAGCTGCGCCAGCCTTAGAAGTCATAATTGTAAATATACAGTCAATCTCATATCAGTATCAGTAAGCATAAGATTGATCAGGTCTTATGGCTAGGACCAAAACCCTTTCCAGCTAGGGCATCAGTAAACAATGTGCACATTACCAACAGAATGTACCCACTACCCTATCGGAGCGGCAGCTCTGTCAAGCCATATTAGGGTCAATAAAAGAGTGAAACATATCATTAAATACCATTATACAACAATGATATCACCAATAGCAATTATTTCAATATCAATCATTTCAAGTAGCAATTGGATTAAAGGCTTAACAATAAGCAATAGTTATGCAATGGTAAATGGTTTGGTAAACAACAAAGGTATGGAACAAAGATTGGTTATATATTGGCAAAGGGTAGGCATAATTAGTATGTCAATATCGCTGGAGACAATGACATTCAAATTGGTAGGCTTATGGATGAAGGAATGATAGGCCAATGGCAAAACAACTAGTCATTTCATCAAACACATAGTGGACATAATAGGGCAAGCCATTAGGTTAGGTTTTGGTGCAAAGTTGACATTGCTCATTCAATCAATAACAAAGCCACAATCAAGGTATCACAATAAGCAATAATTATACAATAATAAACAACATTTAAGGAATCAAATTGGCTAAGGAATACAAAGGAAAAATCAAACAAAAGCATAGGCATGAATAGTGTTAATGGGTTCGGCCAAAACATGGTTTTCATATATGGTTTCCAAATCAAATTTCAATGCTTAGGACATGATAGATGATGCATATTAAACTCACCTAACACTCCAAATTGCTTAGAAAAATTGATTTCCCACCAATAGCTTCAAAGGAGGCAATATGCATAACTTGTAAAATCTTGATTTTCTACACCAAACCAATCACAAATTAATCATCTATTAGCCTCCAATTAACATATTCTAAGTTTAAATAACATAAACTAATACTAATCCATCAAGCCAAATTATACAACTTCCATTAGGGTTTGGAAATTAGGGAAAATTATTCAAATGCATCAATTAATGCAATATAAGACCATACCCATTTAATTTGTCATCTAAATCATCTAAAACAACTATAAAACTAAACAAATCAATTGGTTACCTTAAATGGAGCTCTCCACCGAAATTTTTTCTTCAAAGATTCCTTAGTTTCCTTTGTAATTCCATGAAAGAAATGAGTTGGAAATGGAAGAACCAAGCTAAATTTCAAGTTTTCTTAAGAAATTTTGGTTGGAAAATGAAGAAGAAATGGAAGAAGAGTTGGATGAAGGTTTCGGCCACTTTGGTGAAAGGAAGAAGATGATGATAAATAATTCTAAGGCATTCTTAAATATTAAGCAAAAATAGCTAATTACATTTTGGTCCTAAAACTTTCAAGTATTCATACTTTGATGCCAATTTCTTCTGGAATTTATTTTGATAATTCTGTTGAGAATTGGATTTCAAAGTTAGAATTCAAAAGGCTTATTTTTATTTATACTTATTTATAAAAATAGTTTCAGAGTTATTCTAAAATCCAAACAGACCAATTTCTACTATACCCCTCAAAGTTTCATTTATTTATGATTTTGCCATCACTTACTTTTTCAGTGTTTCTAAATATTTTTCACATCTTTCTTTTTACCATAATTACACATGCATTTATGTGATCCTTTACCCCCTAGTCAGAATCAGAAATTCAACTGTTGCCCGGACTGCTATTTTCTCGGCAGTGTTTCCGACACCGACGATTTCCGAAAAAGTAATTCATATGCTTTCTAACTGTGTCTCTAAAATTATTTCCTATCATATCAATACTTTCAAACCATAAACTGAGAATTAAATCATGCATATAAGATCATACTTTCTAGGTTATTACACAGACAGCCAGCCAAACAAAACAAAAAAAAAAAAAGAAGAAAAAGCATAACAAATAGAAAAAAGTAAAGAAATTATTTGAAGGGAGAATCATTTTCTTACCTAAAGGATGACTAGGCCAACCGACCAGAGCCCCTTAGTCCTATAGTAATTGTTCAAGATGTGCAAGTTCACAATCCAAAATGACGCCGGCAATAGAAAAATCATGTCTCATATGATTGATAAACACCGGCCAAATCTAACCCTAGGCTTACCTAGATGACTTGAATCAATTTGATAGGACCAACCAAACTCTAGACCAAATCTGACCATAATCTTACGTAGATGACCTGAACCAATATGATAGGTCCAATCAAATCTCAGGCCAAATCTGACCATAGCCTTTCCTAGATGACCTTAGCTGACCTGACAGGACTAATCCACTCGAGGCCAAACCTGAATTCAGCCATCCAAAATAAACCCTTATACCTAAATTGAGCATAGTCTAAACCACTGAAAGCATTACCCTTTGCAATTCTTCATACTTGACCAGACTTAGTATGGCTAAAATTAGCAACCAATCTGACAGCATCATAAAAGACCTCCTTTTAGCTAAACTAGGGTCATATGAGAAATCTCTTCACCTTGAAGACCATCAAAGCGACGAAGTCACCTTTTTTCCCAAATCACCTACCCTAAAAAAATGGGGTATTACGGGACATCTCAATGCATAAGATTGCATGCCATTGTATTTCCTTGCATAACTTTGTCTTTCAAATGTATTGAATTTGCATGAGTTTGCACTTTAGATGCATGAATCATTCAGAATGGCATAAAATGCGTGCATTTCATTCAAATAGGGGGTTTAACGTTAAATTACCCAAAAGATATCATCATGTGTACATGGTGTGCATGACATCCATAAATTCATGGCATCACACATCATCTTCCATTTGTTTGGAACTAACACATGACAAGAAAAGGAAAGAAAGCACAAGTTGATGGTCCTTCAGACGGCACAAATAAGTATCTTTTAGCCAGCAAAGTCATTCTCCCTGAATATCCATACAAAGCTAGTTCCATTCCATGAGTCATCTGGTAAGTATAACAGATTTAATCTGCAAAGGACTGCATAAAGAGAGAAAAAAATTAGAATTATTATCAAGAAAGGTATGACTTTTTAAACTCAAAATCTTTTCAATTACATCGCATTAAACCCTTTTTCAAATTACATCACAGCAAAATCTTTTTGATTGCATCATTCAAACTCTATTGTACTAAAAAATTCCTTGACAACAGTTCCATCTTTTTAAAATTCCCTGGCAATGGTGCCACCTCTTCAAAATCCCTAGCAACAATGTTATCTTTCCAAAATTCCCTGGCAACGGTGCCATCTTTGCAAAACTCCTAGGCATTGATGCCACCTTTTAAAAAGAAATTTATGGCAATAATGCCATTTTTCCAAAATTCCCTAGCAACGGTGCTATCTTTCTAAAACTCCTTAGCAATGGAGCCACTTTTTCAAAAATCTTTAGCAATGGTGTCACTTTTTAAATCCAAAATTATTTTAAAAGCCCAAGTATACCGTAGCAAATCCAAAATTATTTTTAAAATCCAAGCAGACCGTGGCAAATCCAAAATCATTGTTAAAAGCCCAAGCAGCTTATAGCATCTCCAAAATTATTTTCAGAAACCCAAGCAAACCATGACAAATCTAAAATTATTTTCAAAAGCCCAAGCAGATCGTGGATAATCCAAAATATTTTTCAAAAGTCCAAGCAGTCCTCGACACTTGCTCGTTTTCAAGCAAAACCCTGTGTGGTTACCTTAGCACCAGTGGCATTGTCAAACAAAACTCTGTACGGCTTACCTTAGCATCAACTTCAATTTTTAAACTTATCATACCCTCCTAGGAAAATTTCAATTTTCAAACTTATTAAACCCTCATAGGAGAACCTCAAATTTCAAAGTTATCAGACCTTCCTAAGGGCAACCTTAGGATCCCTTTGCCTGATTTGGATAGTCTACATGTTCACTTTCATTATGATTACTTTTCAATAAAAAGCAATCATGATGAGGGACAACGGTGAACACGTAATTTTATATCACATTGTGTATACCTAGACTTTTGCAGGTTTTGAAGTGAGTACCGGACCATTGGTGGAGCAACCAGACTTCTCTAAACTTTTAGGGCATCCTCAAGAGTTAGGTGAACCCATATCAAACCCAAAAAAACTTACGGTGCTTAAAACGGACCAAAAACAAACAGGTAAATTCAAAACCTGCAGGAGCCTTTGGTGGCGGCGCCGCCAAATAGGCTTGACAACAGAGCCTTGCCTTACTAGCAGCTTCGCCAGTAGCAACCCATGCATCGCCGTCGGGAAGCCCACATGCTGCTAGCCTTTATCCCTATTGCCTCCAACTATGTCTGGTGGTGCCACCCAAGCCACCGTGTGATAGCGTGACCTCCTCTTGCTTTTTTTTTTTTTGGAGCATTTTGCCCTTTTAAGTCCTATAAATACCCTTTCCACCACCATTGCACACACCCTTTGGCTTATGAAGTTGATTTTTCCTTAGCAAGTCCTTTTTTCTCCCTTCAAGCAATATTTTCTCATTCATAAGTGGTTTAACTCTCTTTGAGTGTAAACTAATTTCTTTAATTCTCTTTGAATTAAAGAAATAAAAGACTGACTTGGCTAATAGAGCCCTAAATTAATTCTCTTTGAATTAATTCGAGCATCAGTACCTAACTCCACTTCCTTAAACCGAAAAGTGAAACTCCAATCTGAAAAAACAATCTAACCACTGCCCACTCATAAACCTCAAAGAAATGTATAATCAAACTTTCAAAATCAGACTCGTTATCATGAATCAAACCCTCAATCAGACCAAAATCGACTTTTAAATAGAAATCAAACCCAAAATTTTTCGCAAGAAAGGCGAACTACACGGATTTTCATTCTCATTTAAAGGGATACGTAGGCATGCTTTTAATCAAACATCAAATCCAAAAACCTTAAAATCATTTTTTTTCCTTTTTATTTGCTTTAAATTTATTTATTTCAGAGAGTTTTTTATTGACCTAGAATCCATTAGGGCTAAAGTCAATATCTACTATTTGGATTGAGGAATATGTGATTAACTTAAAACGCATAAGGTTAGAGTTAATATTCTCAATTGTTAGTGATGTAATAATTTAAATTCCCTATTGCTTTCTGATTTATTTACTGCTTTAGCATCCATATAACTTTCATGCTATTAAATTCCTCATAAAAATACATTTTCAAGCCAAAATTAATTAAAAGTCAAATTCAAATTTCTTAAATCGAAAACCTAGTCCCGAACTCAAATTCGGTTTGAAGGTCTAGTACATTTTATCCATGGGATTTGAAATTGGAGTCAATTTTGGATTTTTACTTTATATTTTCCCATAAAAAATAAATTAAGTTGGTAACTCCCTAAAACATTTTCAAAAACAGAAAAGTGATAAACAAAAAAAAATCATCACCACGCATCTTTTAAAATAGAAAAGGCATGAGTTGCTCCTATGTGGGACTGAGACCCCAAATGAGCATTATGATTCCTTAAGTGGAACAGATCGGCGCTTGGGCGAAGCCTCACACTCACTTATATACCCTTACTAAACCTATCTTTTTTCAATGTGGGATTGCACTCACACTTGAAATCTTAACAATTTCCCCCTCAAGTGTGAGCTTCCACATTGGACTTGGCTCCCCTTGAGCGAAAGTCTTTTATTGACTTCAGTATACGGTGTCACCTAAAATCTTTCTACTTCCACTTGTACCCACCAAGAGTAACCTTACTCTTCCACATGGAGTGGTGACCATGGGATTTGACCACCGTCTCTATATTTATACCTACTAAACCATTGGCTTTGATAAAATTTATTAAAGCTGGAAAGCCTGATTCCTCGAGAAATTTGCTTCATGGACTTATTAAGGGAACATATTCGCGGATCTAACACCACATTCAAATCCAAAATCTTAAGATTATGAGTTTATGAGTTATCCTCATTAGTATATTCCCCACTAAACTCATTTTTTTCTAATATGCGATTCTATGAAAATCTCAACAATTTCACAAAAGTATGATTTGGAAGTCTTAGATATTACATTTTTTTTCTCATTAAAATACTTCGCTCTAAAAATAGAAATTCATCATCTTCCTTAAATTTTTTTAGTAATGCTAATTTAGATATTGGACAGACTTGCCAAATCCCAGATTTAATTCCTTAATACTTATTTGTTGATCTTACAATTACTATATATCACATCAGGCCTAGGTCCATACATGAAAGATCCATTATCTTCTTTAAAGGTCCCTGGATCGTCATGGATATTAACTGAGTCTAGATGTATGTATAGAAGGTCTAAGTGCTTTAAATTATGAAAATCTTAAAGAAGGTAAAAAAGTAGGTGCAAAGAACATATGAACAAATCCATGAAATTGTTCAAGAATTCTAGAGGTTTATGAATTAGCCTCAATTGGTCTGGGTATGTTAAAATCTTGTACTTATTTTTTCATGTATTTGTTGATAAAAAAATATATTTACTTTTATATATTGTACATTTATTTATTCATTATTACTAATAAAAAATCCCTCTTAATAGATAAAACTAGAAACATTGTTAGAAAGTTCAAAAAATGTAAAATAACTACAATAAATCTTATAGATCTTTATTTAATTTTATTTTTCTTATGTGCTTTTATTTATGATATAAAATTTAGTAATAAATATTATCATATATTATTGATACTCTGCTATCCATTTTCTTGTAAAATTAAAAATGCTAAAATATTTTATATTTTATTATTCAATTTTCTTCTTTTATACTCCTTATTTATGATATAAAATTTAGTAATATATATCATTATAAGGTACCATATATTATACATTTATTTATCTATTGTCATTGATTAACATTTTATCCTTATTTAAAAAAAATTCAAAATAGCTTTCACATGATAACAATTGTTATAATTTTCTGCATCTTTTATTTAACTTTTAATTAATTTTAACGATTTCCATTTAATGTAAAAAAATAAAAATAAAAAATAAAAAAGGTTAAGCTTAATGCCAACATTTGTTTAGGTGGACAAGATAAAATAGGACTGGACAAATATGGTGTCTTGCGTTTGTAGAACCTTTTAGGAAAGTAAAAGACAAGACAATAATAGACTTTTTATCACTTCCTAATGATAATTTCTTGTCCTATCCAATAGAGGAGGAAAAGTTTATTCTACTCCAAGGATAAGATTTGTGTTATACAATAAAACTTTTAAAATATTAAATTTATAATATTTAAATAAAAATTATAAATCAAAATATTTAATTAAGCCATTATATAATATTCATACACTAATTCATTTTATCATTTTAATTCATACACTAATCCAATCATAACAAAATATTACATGATTAAAATTAATTTATAATATTTGTTAGCTATAAATATATTCAAATCAAAAGTTCATAAATAATTTAATCAAATTAATATATATTCAAATTTATATATTAATCTAATCATAACAAATCATTATATAAAACTAATTCGTAAATCATAACAAATTAACACAAGACTTTAAAATTAACAATCAAACCTATTAATAATATTATTCATCAATAATATGATGTGATTTAAAATTATTATCAAAAGCGATCATATAACTCACTTACTCATATTCACAGGAAACCTTAATATAAATCCATTTAAATTCACCCATCATAGGGAGGAAGGTAAGATGAGACAAGCTCTCATTAAAACCTCTAAGCCTTTAATCCAGAAACGCCAAACACTTTCACTAATTTAGGCATTGAAGGGTTGTGTCTGGCTAAAAAATTGACTCTCGAATACTCCTTTTTTCCTTTTCTTTTGCAGGTTTGAGGCTCAAAGACGAAACAACTCGAGTCTGACTGTGAAGAACCATGATTAGCATCATCATCACAACCATCATTCGAGATGGGAGTCTTCTAAGCTCGGGAAGACTAGGAAAACCATCCCATCTATTACTATTTATTTCTTGTTGGCTTTGAGAATATTTTGAAATAAATTCATGATTATCAATAATTTTGAAATAAATTTAATATAAATAGAATTTCAATATAATAAAAAACTATAAAATTCAAAGCAAATTAATAAGTTGTGTATAAATTTTTGCTTTTTATAATTTTCTATATCTCAATTTTACAAGCATATTTATACAATTGAATGATTACAAATGAAATGTTTGTAATATTAAAAAAGATAACTTGTAATTTTATTTTATTTTTTCAAAAGAAAAACATTTGAAGTTTTAAGGTTTATTACAAATGGCAAAATTGTGATTTCAAAATGAAGTTGTAATTGCGATTACTCGAATCGTAACTACACGAGATAAATCATAAGTTAGAAACCTTTTATAAAGATGGGATGGGATGATTTTTTTTATAGATTTTATAAGGGTATTCATGTAACTTCAAGCACCACTCAGAAGATAGGGACTCTGTACCATAAATTAATCTATAAATATAAAATGTTAGTGCAAGTAACCAATAGCTGTTGAGATGGCCGAGTTGGTCTAAGGCGCCAGATTAAGGTTCTGGTCCGAAAGGGCGTGGGTTCAAATCCCACTCTCAACAATAAATGTTTTTATGTTTTAATATTTAATTTTTTAAAAATATATTTTAAATTGTTTATTAATATTTCAATATTTTTTTTTTAATTATTATACCTTAGTTGTTTCATTATAACAATAAATAAAACTTAAAAAAAATAAACAAATAAAAATATTTTAAGTCCAAAAACTCTAGTGGTTTAGTGGTTCTCCTCTTTTTCTCTCTCAAAATTTTTCCTATTGATTTTTGTTTAAATCTAGTAACAACTAAAAAACAAAGTGGCAATAATCTCAAATTTTCACTTTTTTCTATTTTTCGGATTTATTTTAATAAAATTATTTTATTATTAATAATAAATAAATAAAATTAAATCCAATAACCCTAGCTGTCTCCCTCTTTTTTCTATCGTAGTTTCTTTTTAATTTTTTATTTTAGGCCACTGTTAATTAAATAAGAATATGGCAATAATTCATAATTTCACTTTTTTTAGTTCATTTCACTCATGGTACTCCAACTTATAGCTCGCGCACATTATTATCCTTAAACTTTAAAATGTAACACAAAAGTCCTTAGATTTTTAGCTGCGTTTCACTAGCAATTCTTATCTGCCCCAAACTTAAGTTATTTCTATTTTTACCCCCAAAGTCCTATTTTTCTTTCAAAGAAATTCAAAAATCATCTCTTTTAGGCTTTGATACCAATCAGGTGAGTCTGCCCTCCCTCTAATTGTTTTGTTCAGAGGCGAAATTACAGAGAGCTACTCCTAAAGATCTTTTAAATGATTTTTTTCTTTTATTTCTGATTTATTTCATCTTTTTATATTCGTTGTGATAATAAGAGCTAGTAACAAGTCCTAAAAGACATTTGTTCTCGAGGAAAAATTCCTCAAATTCACTCTGTCTAAGAGTCAACTCTTCTAAATTTTTGAACAAGTTATTTATAGAATTATTTAGAGAGTCCAAACAATCTATAATAGAATTTAACAAACCTATTACCGGATCCTTGCCTACACTG
>CANXYC013132634.1:0-11126 GCA_948193065.1 Aleurites moluccanus
AATATTAATTTTATTGCTTATATTTAATTTAAATATTTATGTAAGAATTATAATATATATATTTAAAATTATAATTTAAATATAATTAGAATTTTTTATAAAATAAATTTTTTAAAATTAATTATTTATATAAATTAAAAATTAAATAATAAAATTTTAAAAAATATGGACTTATTTGTAAAATTATTATTTTAATTATAATAATTTTATACATATAAATTAAATAAAAAATTGAAAAAAAAAATACAGTTGATGAACAGTAAAATATCAAATTAATGTTTTACTATGCATCAGCGACATTTTATAAATGGCGCACGGTTGGAATGAATAACTTGGGGCAAACTTTTTAGGATTTCCAGGAGAAGGAAGAGAGCAAATATTTCTGGATATGCTGATGGGATGGGCGAGTTATTAGAATTTCATTTATTTATTGGTTTCAAAAAGAGTTATTAGAACGCTAATAATTATTTCTGAAAGGGTGATAATATTTATTCTCACACTTTTTCTACCAATTTTCTTTTTAATGGAACCATAATATTAGTAATTAATATTAGAAGAGAATAAAATTTTTGTGTGAGATATTATATTTATTTTTAAGAAATTATACGTCTAATTATTAAGAGAACGATTCAAACCTAAAAATTTTTGTAAAAAGTATTGACATCTAAATTAAGTTTTAGGTGAATCAATCAACTTATTATACTATCTAATGAAATGTCGTAAATTTGTTGCATGTTCAAAGTATATATAAAATCAATATATTTAAGAAAAGAAATTATGACATAAAATAATATTATATCAGTTGAGAAAATGAAATTAATACAAAATTTTGAGATAACTAGCATTCCCTTTCCCATAAACAAATTTAGAAACAGATAAGTTGTTGAAATCAATTCAATTCAATTTAAAAAAAGATGATTTTATCTTTCAAAGTCTCTGCTCTATTAAATGATCTTGGCAGACTTTAGGGTGTATTGGTTTGATTTATTCGATTTGAAGAGTTGTTATCATATTTTTGGTTTAAAATTTTTTTAAATCAAACTAAATCATTATTATAATTAAACCGTCAGTTTCAATTTGATTTGATTCGATTTAAATATATTCAGTTTATCGATTTCAAACAAAATTTTTTTATTTTTTTATAAATTGTTATCATTTTATTATAGATTTAAGGAAAAACACCAATAAAATATTAATAATGAAAAAATTCAAAAAAAAAAATTAATATTGTACAACTCAAAATTTGCCTATTTCATTAATTAACACACTCAAAACTTATATTTTTTTAAAAAATTAAACTCTTTTTTATTTATCTTTAGTTAATTTTTATGGATGATATTTTTTTAAATTCTAAATTAATATCAAATTAAAAAAATAAATGATTGTATATAAAATAAAATTAAATATATTTAATTGTAATAATGGTAAAATATATATATATATATAACTTCGGTTTAATTTGATTTAAAATCAGAAAAAAAATGTTTAAATCACAAATTAAACTAAACTTTCAGCTTATTTTATTTTTAAATCAAACTAACTTAAATAAATTATGAAAACATTGATTTCGATTTAATCGGTTTGATTTCCATCTCTAGCAGACTTAGCTAGCTAGGAAATGAACCGCTATTAAGAATTTGTTTGATATTATTATTCAAATTAGATTGGAGAAAAAATTTATTAGAATAAATTTTACATATTTTTATTATAAAAGCTATAAAACAGATAATAACACTCTAAAATTGCTTTTCTCGACATTTAAAATCATTCATAAAAAAATGGTTTTAATTGCAATGCCAAATATATTCTATTATCAAGGACACAGATTGGCAAAGGCTCTCAAAATTGAAAGTCTTTTATTATGATTTAATAATATAAAGATCCATAATAATAACCAAACCAAATTAAATCATAAGTTGGTGTGATTTATTTATTTATATCATGTAAATCAGTTACATTGTTGTGATATCTCAAAAATGTTTTTTTTTTCCCTCTCTCCAAATGCGTTTTAACGCTTTATTGTAAAACAGAGGGATAACATTCAAATATTACCATAATGTTTACTGTGAAAAGTTTATTGTACCTTTTCCTTTTTGACATTTCAAATAAATTTTTAATATTATCAAAATCTTAAAAAACACCCCTTTTCTTTATTAGAGTCCATTTTTGGCCTCACATAAATTTAAAAAATAATTAATAAATTACAATTTAATCTAATTATAAAAATAATTTTTTAAAATAAATATAAAAAATAAATAAAAGTAATTATTTTAATTAAATAAAAAATAATTTTATTTATTTTAATTTTAAGTTAAAATATACAAAAAAAAAATTTAAAAAAATTTATGTATGAATATTTCACATAGAAAAAATATTCATAGAAATTTTTAAATATTTTCATTTTAAGTAAATGAAAAAAATAAGAAAAGAGAGAAAAGAGAGAGAAGATAAGAGTATTTTAGAAATAAAAATATTTAAAAGAGGAAACATTAATTAATTACTGTAATTTGATTCGGTTAATGAATTTGATCATTCAGTCCATTTTATTTTTTATTTTCCGTTATATTTTAATAAAATGATCAAAAGGCCATATATATATATATATATATATATATATATATATATATATATATAACAAATCCTAATAGAGAGAAGAGCACATTTTAAGGTTTTGGTAATGTAAGAAGAAAAAAATAATGTAATAATGAGGGTCATATTTGAATTTGATTCCTAAAAATACAGACAACAAAAAAAACTTGTAAATTCACGAAGGAATAGCAAATAAATATGTGACTCACTTGATGGGTTGCTCAGATCTTTGGCTTGATTGAACATGGCGTTGGGTTAGTTTGCTAAGAAACTTTCGGTGAGTAGCGTAGCCTGCAATGTCTGGTTTTTTCGGTTCAAGATTTGCTTTCAATAACAAGAATTTAGTCTCAAATACCCAACTGAGTATTTTTCATTTTGATTCATTATTGGTGATTAGATACTTTTCATCTAAGATAACACTAAATTTGAATCAGCAGTCATTTACAGTTTCATATATTATTAATTCATGTGAGTTAACCCGAAAATCTGCTGAATCTGTCTTTGACAGGGTATATATTGAAACCCCTGAAAGACCATACTAAATACTTAAGCTTCTTAGAGACCATGGATTCACTATTTCTCACATCTCCAAAATTGTTAAGTAACAGCTGCAAGTGCTTTTAGCCCTACCAAAAAAATCCATTTTGTCCAAGTTTGAGTTTTTAAGTTCAATAGGAGATTCCATATCAGACCTTTCCAAAATTGTTTGTACAAACCCAGAAATTTTCATTCGAAGCTTAAAGCGATATCTAATCCCACTTTGTGATACCCTCGGATGTGATTATAAAGTTATTTAGTGTTTGAAACGCATGACACCACTTACTATGTAGGCTTTGTTAAAAAACTTTTAAAAGTCAATGCATCTCTCTTAAGAAGTTCTAGATTCCCTCAATCTTCCATATCTTTGTTGGTCACTCGTTATCCCTCAGTTATGTGCCTAGAAGTTGGTAAGGTTACGGAAGGGCTTAAGAAGGTTATGGAATAGGATTTGATCCTTCAATGTTTGCATTTGCTTCAGCATTCAATATATTTTATCGAATGACACGCAAAATATGGTAACACAAAATGGAAGGTTAAAAGAAGGTGGAGTTTGTCTAAAGATGAGATTTAGTTAATGTTCAAAAAGCATCCCATGAGTATGATTAGGTCAGGGAAGAGTGTTATGAATGCAATGAATTTTCTTGTGCTCAACATGCATTGGCAGCCTGTTGTTGTTAGAACTCCAATTGTTCTTTGTGTTAGTTTGGAGAAGAGGATCGTGCCTAGATGTTCAGTTGTAAAAGTTTTGGTCTTAAATGGTTTGATTAAGGCAAACATCCCTTTATCCACGGTGTTGATTCCTTCTAAGAAGACGTTGTTGGAAAGGTTTGTAAGCAAATATTAAGAACAAGTGCCTCAATTGTTGGATCTCTTTCAGGAAAAAATAGGACTTGAAGAATTAGGCTTTGGCTTTGATGAAAAATCTAGGTATTCTGCTTAGGAAATATGTAGGTGGTTAAATAGCTCAAGTTGATGAAGATGTGCCAGAAGATACCATTCTATCCATAAATGAATAGCTTTTCTCAGGCATCAGGATTTGTTCTCATTGTCGGTCTCACCTTGGCATAGTGTCTTTCTGCTATCAACTTTCCTCGCTTCACAGGATCTGTAGTAACAAGTTAATAGCAGTGGAGATTAACAGGTAGCTTGTTTTACTTCAAATTTTTATTTGACCTTATCAAGAAATTCATACTTGAGTTTATTTTCTTGTTTTGGAAAGTAGCTGCAACATTCAATTATTTTTCCGAATATAAGTTTTCTTTAAAGTGCAGTGCTAATTGGTTTCTACCAAAGTTTTTGTTGGAGAAAATTAGAATCTAATTCGGAGGCTGTTATACTGTAAATAGATGAAACAATTCAAATGAAGGTTTTATATATATATATATATATTTTAATTTTGTGTTGCGAGATGAGTGATAAAGCAATCACATGACTTCAGATTTTCCCTACTAATCATTAATACATTTGATAAATTGATATGCATGTATACAAATTAGTCATACAATTGATAAATTGTATGCATGTCTACAAATTATTCATACATTTTATTAATTGATCTGCATGTATGTGTGAGCGCTCGCATAAACAATACAAATTTATACAAGGTGAGTTTCCCACTTCAAAAAAAAAAAAGACAAAAAAAGAGTTTTGTGGAGGTTGGCTTTTTTGAAAGATTGTCTCAAATTCCCAATTGAGTATTTTTATTTCGATTCATTATTAGCGAGTAAATACTTTTCATCTAGTCATTTACAATTTCATATCTCATAAATTCATGTAGATGACCCAAAAATCTGTTGAATTTGTGTTTGAAAGTATATATTTTGAAATCATAAAAGACCAGACTCGATACTTACTCTTCTCATGGGTTCAATAATTCTCACATCTTCAAAATTGTTAAGGAATGGTTACAAGTGCTTTTATCAATTTTGCCTAAACTTGAGTTTTTAAGTTCTATAGGAGTCCCAAAAATAGACTTTTATAGAGTGTACAACTTTAGGCTTAGTTAGAGTCTTAATTAGAGGGATTCTCAAGTAGAAAACGTTTCATATATATCATTCTCAATCTATATACATATGTGTAGTTTTGTAATAATCAGACGACAACAAAATACATTTCTCTTCTTTTTTATTACATGGTATCAGAGCACCTGTAAAATCTTTTTGTTAAAATTTTTCTCTTTTTTTGTTATGCATTTCGTTTTTGCCCATAGTGAGCAGAGTTTTAAAACTTTCTTTGGGTCATCCTATTTGAGTGACCATTTAATCTCACCGCCGGCGAATACTGGAGTGCCGCCTGCTGATCGGCGCGTCCCTAGAGTCCGGTCCCTAGAAGGTCGACGTGTGAGCTTTAAGCGCCACTAGAAGAATCTGGTACCTACATCATATGCTAGTGCGTGAAGGTGCGTATCAAGGTGTTCTGCCTTCCAATCAAGATTTTCAACATCAACTCTCTCTTTTCGGCACCCCTAGTATCTTTGTTGCTTCATTACTCGCCATTCACAGGAAATATTTATTCTTTTCCTTTCTGTCCTTTATTTTCTACTGCTGGTTGTTTACCTTGGCTATGAGAAAATTATTTTTTTGGGGTTGTCAGTCATTTTTGGTGTGGTTCCTGAACTTTTCTTTGGCTAGGTCTATGAATGTTTTTGCTAGATTGGTAATTAATTCTTGGTATCTAATAATTTCAGGTTGTACTTTGATTTGTGGGTAATGTGCATTTTTTGGATATGGTATCTGGTTTTGTTTCTAAGGATGACGAGAATAATAATTTAGTAGTGACTGATGTAATTGCTATGATGACCAAAATAATAAATCATAAGTTGATTGGTCCAAATTATTTAAATTGATGTAAGACTGTTAGGATTTACCTTTATAGTATTTCTAAAAATAATCATCTCACTGAAAATCAACCATCAATAAATAATATTCGTCAGGAATGGCTAAGAGATGATGCCGCTTGTTCTTACATATTAAGAATTCTATTGACACTATGGTTGTCAGTCTAATTAATAAGTGTGAATATATTAAAGAATTAATGAAATATTTGAATTTATGTACATTTCACTTATTTATGAAATTTATAAGGGTTTTCACCGTGTTGAACAACAAGATCAATTTCTTCATATTTATTTCATAAACTTTAAAAAGATTTATGAAGAACTTAATGTCTTATTACCTTTTAGGTCTGATGTTAAAGTCCAGTAAGCTCAATGGGACCAAATGGCGGTAATGAGTTTTTGGCTGGTCTTAATTCTCAGTTTGAGATTGCTAAATCCCAGATTCTCTCTATTGTTGAGATTTCCTATCTTCATAAGGCCTTTACTAGAATATTGCACACAGATACCAGTGCATTTGTTACTCCATCTATTCAGACGTTTAGTGCTCCTATTAGTCATATCAGTGGATCTAAAACTAGACGGTCATATCATAGGAGTAATAACAGAGGAGGAAGTATAGGCAATCGGGAAAATCGCGATCAAGATGTAGGGGTAGTTATATGTTATTATTGTCATGAACAGGGTCATACTAAACGTACTTGCTGCAAATTGCAGAATAAGTCTCAAAAGTCTTACTCAGCTTATATTGCAGCTACTATTGATGCACTTAATTTATCTTCTGAGAGACCATTACAATCTATGTAGATGAATTTGCTAAATTCACTTAGTACCAAAAAGCATTGAAAAATTCCTCTCATCCTATCATTGCCATTGCTAAGTCAAGTAAACCTAATACATGTGTTCTTTCCTCTTTCTCACAATGGATCATTGATTCTGGTGTCACAGATCATATACTAGGTAATTCTAGTCTCCTCTCCACTTTTTAGCCACACACATCTCCTACTAATTTTACTTTAGTTGATGGTTCCATTACCTCTATTTTTGGTTATGGCACTGCTCATCTTACTCCATTACTTTCTTTGTCTTTTGTATTGGGCCTCCCTAGATTTTCTTTTAATTTAATGTCTGTGAACAAACTTGCTCGTACCATGAATTGTTGTATCATATTCCCTCCTTACTATTGTTTTTTTCAAGATCTTATGGCAAGGAAGATTATTGGTAAAGGATATGAATCAGGGGATCTCTACATTCTAGATACTTAGGTGCTTAGGTCTATGTCACATTCCTACTTTGGGATATGACGATCTTAGGGAAAGGGTTAGCTTAAGGCTATCGGTTCCCATAGAAATCATCCTAACTTCCAAATTAATAACTCATAAAATTATTTATGAAAATTTCATTAGAGTCTCCTTTGTAACTATAATAATTCCAAGTTACGACTCATTCAATTTAGCAATAAAGACAACTTGCGAAGAAATCAACTCTTCTAAAAATCTCATCTTATACCCTCTACTTCCATTTTTCATATCAAATTTTCATACTTCTCTTAACAAGCAACTATATATATGCAATAATTTAATTAAGGTTAAATATTACTAACCAATACTAATTAAGTCAACAATACAGTAATTATACATTCCTTATACTAATACTATAATCATGGAATATTTCTAGAGTAAACATAAAACTAATTCTTTACAAATGAGGCAGTTATATAGATACCGCAGGTTCCAAGTTTGGATGAAGGAGATGGGCTAGAACCATTACTATCTATTATAAACCTGAAAATATCAGTGAGTAATACACATATTATCTTACTCGTGAGACTAAGTGAGGGAATTGCTTACAAGGAAGATAATGATAGCATGAATATAAAGATAAAATATACAATAATAATAATAGGGGTCATTCAACATGTAGGTTGGGTTATTAATATCTTCACAGTGGCATTAAAGATACATATCGTATCATATTATCAGAAAAATGACAGAATCATTATTGATCATTTAAGTAGAGGCTACAATCCGGTAGCATGCAATTTACTCATGCGGTTGATCAGACCGCATTGCTAGGACCTTAACCCCCTCCTAATTAGGATCATTAAACCACTGTGCACAATGTCATAAAACTTATGTCATTTCACTAATGCCATATATAATGCTTAATTATTAGGTGTTAAAGAATAACTTAAGCACTTTCAAAGTTTTCAATCAATAAAATATTTTGCCAATCATGCACATTCAATCAAAAGGTATCATTTGGACTTTTAGAAGACAATAAAATAATCATGGATAATACAATTGATGTTTTCGGCCAACAATGGGAATTTTCAAGCAATTTCAATAACTTGGTTTGAATACAATGTCAAGTAAAACAATATGTATATTATTCACCTCTATAAGTAAAAATCCAAAATTTGATCTTCCTTTTCTACTCAACAAAGACAAAAAAGGTGATCATGAATCTCTTTGTCATTCCCTTTAGATGTTACACGTTCAATTAAATATAATTTAGTGTCAATTTAATAAGAACTTACATTAATTAAAACTCTAATTAATCAATTTCCCTAAAATTTCCAAATCTTAGGGTTAATTTCAAAAATTAATAACCAATTAGAATTTAGGAAAAGAAAATTTGAAGAAAAAATGAAATGGAAATTAACCTAGTCTAAGTTTGTGTCTAAGTTATTTTAGATGAAATTAAGCAAATAAATTTTCGTAGAGAGCCTCCCACTTGGCCGGTCACCATGCTCCCAATAACCATTTTTTTATTAATTATTGATCAAATTAATTTTGACCAATTTTCTCAAAATTTATAAAATTATCATTTTCCTTTTTTTATTCTTCTATATCTTTTACTTCTCTATTTAAGCATTTAAATTTTATCAATTTCACTCAATTCTATTTTTAAGTCATCAATTATTCATTAGGTGTGTGAAAAAACATTGGATAAAAGATTGTTTTAGAGTTTATTAAAAATCGAATACCGAAGAGTGTTCAGACCTAGGTTTTCTAAGTTTTTCTTTTAAATCTTTTAATTGATTTAATTAATTAACACTCTTTCTAATTCCATTAAATCCCCCAATTATTTTTTTCAAGATGCCAAGTTGCCCTAATTTAGGTTATCTATAATTAATTCTAAACAATGTACTTTCTGAAATTTATGAAAAATCACCTACTGGTGCTCGATTCCTATAACTATGTTTTAATCATATTAAATTTTCGTTTAGGGTTATTACACTATTGCTTGTTCAGATGTCTTAACCCCTTTTGAAGCATATTGTAGGTTGGAATATCCGTCTTTACCTCTATTGAATAAATTATGTCTACAATTTCATAATGTTTCATCCTTAGATTGTGAGTCATGTCAGTTCGTAAAATATCATCATTTGTCTTATGTTCCTCGAGTTAATAAAAGAACTAATTTTCCTTTTGAGTTAGTTCATTTAGATGTTTATGGTTCGTGTCATATTATGTCCAAAACTGGATACTGGTATTTTGTTACTTTTGTTGATGATTTTTCTCATGTAACTTGAATTTATTTCATGAAACTTTTTTCTAAATTATTTTCTCATTTTAGTGCCTTTTGTACGAAATTAAAACTCAGTTTAATGTTTCTATGCATACCTTGAGAATTTATATTGTCAAAGAATATTTTTCTGATTCCTTTCAAATTTACATGACTCAGAATGATATTCTCCATCAATCATCTTATGTTGATTTACCATCTCAAAACGGTATAGCTGAAAGGAAAAATAGACATCTCCTTGAGACAGTTAGAGCACTCTTGTTCCAAATGCATGTTCCTAAATAATTTTAGGCTGATGTAGTTGCCACAACATATTTTTTTATTAACTGTATGTTTTCATCTGTTATTCATGGTGAGACTCCTTATAGTATCTTTTTTCCTACTAAATCCTTATTCCTTATTAAACGTTGCATCTTTAGGAGTACTTGTTTTATTCGTGACATTCGTCCAGGTAACTAAATTAGATCCCAAATCTTTGAAATGTGTTTTCTTGGGTTATTCTAGTTTACAAAAGGGTTATCGGTGCTACTATTCTAATCTTAATAAGTATATTGTATTAGCTGATGTTACCTTTCTGGAACATATTCCTTTTTTTACCACTTCTTTTGCTTCTTCCTGTAAAGTGCAAGATGGTGAGCTATTACTTTATAAATTCACATGCTAATCTTCTACCACTCTAATGTCCGATGCTACCTAACCACCACCACCACTTTCATCAGCACCTCCTATTTATCATGACTATTCCCGATGATGAGACCCTCTTGAAAAATGTACGACACCAGTATCTTCTTCAACATCAGATCCAATAACTAGTGACCTTGATCTACCAATTGCCTTTTACATAGGTAAACATCGGTGTACTTATCCTATTTCATCTTTTGTTTCTTATAGTCACTTTTCTTCTTGTTGTTCTTTAGTTACCTCCATTGATTTTGTGACTATTCCAAAATTTGTTCATCAAGCCTTGTCCCATCTTAGCTGGCACGATGCTACAATATAGGAGATGAATGCCTTAGATGCTAATGGTACTTAGGATTTAGTGAACTTAATTGCAGGAAAGAAGGTTGTTGGTGAAGGAAAATACTTATCGAACAGCTATGTAGTAAAGGTACGGTGGAAGTCGTAATGTAATACCCTAGGAAGCCCCATCTTGTAAACATAAATTGATTCTTAGTTTATGGTTTAAAAGCATTGAAATGATAGGAAATAATTTTAGAGATATAGTTGGAATGCAAATGAAATATTTTTTCGGAAATCATCGGTGTCGAGCATGCTGCCGGGAAAATAGCAATCCGACTAATTTTAGAATTTCTTATCCAGACCTAGGGGGATTAAGTTAGTTAATTTTATGTGAAATTATAATGAAAAGAAAGAGTTTAAAATATTTTGGAATACTAAAATAAAATAAAATAAAATCTATTGGAAAGAGAAGATCACATTACTAGACACCTGAAAATTTGGGATAGTAATTCTAAGAATGCATTATAATCAAAACAAAAATTTAGATATATATATATATATATATATATATATATATATATATATATATATATATATATCTCGCTCTTAATATATAAATATATATATAATAGTAATTATTTTTTTAGTCTATATCAGTTTATTTTTTTATATT
>CANXYC013133733.1:0-10758 GCA_948193065.1 Aleurites moluccanus
TAAAAGACTAAGCCCTAATGAAGGAGCTAGTGTGAATCAGTTGGATTATTCCAAACTGATTGGTAGTCTCATGTATGCAATGACTTGCACAAGACCATACATTGCCTTTAAAGTTGGCATGCTGAATCGTTTCACTAGTAATCCTATTCAAGAGCATTGGAATGCCTTAACTAGGCTAATGAGATATCTTAAGGGTACTCTAAATTCTGCTCTATGCTATAATGGTCATCCTCCTATCTTGGAAGGTTTTTCTGATACATCATGGTGCTCAGAATTTGGAGACAGTAAATCTACTAGTGGTTATGTTTTTACACTGGGTGGAGCAGCTGTGGCATGGAAATCCAAAAGACAGACTTATATAGCTTTGTCGTCTATGAAATCAGAACTATCAACTCTAGCTTCGGCAGGAGAAGAAGAAGAATGGATAAAAGATCTAATCCTAGATATTTCATTGACTTGTCTAAAGATTAATTCTTTAAGTTTGTTCTGTGATAATCAAGCTACAGTTTCAGTAGTGAAAAACTCACTCTTTAATGGTAAGAGGAGGCATATTAGGCTGAAACATGCAATGTTGAATTATCTTATAGAACAAGGTATTATCACTTTGGTTGATGTGCGATCGAAGGATAACATTGCAAATGCACTCACAAAAGGTTTGAACAAAGATCGAATATTCAAAATTGTGGGGGAAATGGGGTTAATAGCTATATGAGACAGGCATTAACCTACATCTGTGTTATTTTAAATTTTCTAATCTTCCTTTGGTGATTAAGATAAGCACTTGATAATGTTTTGATGCTTAAAGTGGTTAATATATCATTCCACATTTGATGATGTATCTTTTTGGGCGAATTGTCTCATTCCATATTTGATGAGATAATTTATCTCCATTTGGATGTTCTATCCTGAGCGGTTGTATCATTCCATACTTGATGATACAGCTTAACTAGATTTGAACTTGGCAGCTGTAACATTCCACATAAAAACATGAAATGGTTCTTTTGAAAAAGAAACTGTTTAGGTTTTGTTCTTATAAAAAAACTTGACATTTATGCTTATTGATTTTGACATTGATGCATACTATTATTGACATTAATGTATTATTGGTATTGATGCTTAATTGACATTAATATATCATTATTTTCAGTCATTGTGCTAAGTTCTTTTGGATGAACTAGACACTTTAAAAAGTTATAAAAATGATTGAATTCATATGAAATTCATATTTGGTAACTTATAGGAAATGACGAAAATGAAGGAGTAAAGCTAAACTAGACTTCTGATAAGGATGATCTACCTGATGAATAATTCCTCTATAGCTCTGGACCGTGGGGGACTATTATATTTTCTTTCAGTTGAATAAATAGTTCACTTTTAAAATATGAATTTTTTAAGCACACTATCAATTTTAAAAACAAACTAAATTGGATAAATTTGAATAATAAGTATTTCACTTGCAAGTGAAAATGTTCATTTTGATTGAGTTTAGTTAAATTCTAAAACTCTATGTTGGTATACTTATTATTCAAATATATCTAACTTAGTTACTTCAATTTAGTTTGTTTCTAAAATTGATAGTGTGCTTAAAGAATTCATATTTTGAGTAATGAATCTTTTTGTGATATGATGATTCAATATTTTGTTTTGAACATTATATTATCTATCTATTGAAAAGTATTTTATGTAGAACATAGGAGGAGATTATTGGGTATATTAAATAACCCTAATATATGTTCTAATATAAGCCCTAATAGATAATGGACCTTTGTAATGGGTCTAATGGGCAAGAGCCCATTAACTGATTTAACCCTAATGTAAACCTATATATATGCTAGCTAGGGGGCAGAATGTTAGGTATTCCAAATTAGATACCTATATTGTAATATTTCAAGCAATCACAAATTGTTTAACCTAAAACCCTAACAAAAACAACTTAATATACAGTACTTTATTGTTTCAAATTAGCATGAACTTTCTGTCTACATAATAAAAGGATGTTCATAATAAACTAAAACAACTTAATACACAGTTCTTTGGTATTTCCAGCTGGCCTGAACTTTCTATCTACATAATAAAAGGATGTTCATCGTTAACAAAATTTCACATTCAAAACCATAACTTGATGCTATGCAAGGTGTAGATGCATGGAATTATTTCTGAAATTAATGGCGGGATTTTATGACTAGTTCTATCTTAATGGAATGATTTAGAGAGTTTTGACGACTCGGGGAGCTTGGAGCGGCGCTCGTTATGGGAAGCCCGTCTTTCTTTGATCATTTTTATTGGACCTAAATGAAAACCATGTACCCCCTCTAGAGTGCAAGTCACTTGCCCTTTTGCTTGTAACCAGTGGATAAATTCTGTGCAAGGACAAAAAGGTTGAGCTCATATGTTTTCATGATTTTTCTTCTACAATCTATTCAATATCTGCTAAAATCTCCATCCACTGGAAAGGAAATTGTGTTTCCATATTTACAAACACGTGAAGATGACTGTAAAAATTGTATCAATAACATAAATTCATTCTCTTAAAAGAAACAGTTCTTACTTGTCCGGCCACGGCTAGCCCATCTGCAAGCAAAAAAGTTGCTAACAAGATCTGCAAGCAAACCTAAAATGCAGCCATTGAAGTAGATCCATGTCTTGCAGCCAATGATGCTGCCAGGGTAACACAGGATGTCACAGCTATTGCCCTCATCAACAGCATAAATCCTTAACGGAAGCACAAAAAATAATCTTGCATAGATTAGTGCCAATAGCATACAAAGCATATAACAAAGAAATGAATAGAAAAGAATGTGGGAGAAATCACATGTACACTAGCACACTAAAGAAGGGGATAAATGGAGAAAACCTTACCATTTTTGAGAAATCGACTAAATTGTAGATCTTTAATGCTTGGAGGCAACAGATCAACATGTTTGATTAATTTCCACAACAGTATCAGGGAGATTAAGCACCTAAAGCAACAGTATAAAAATGGTGAACCATGGTGTTCTCATCAAATAATTCTCAGAAAGATGAAACTAGAAACATCAGGAGAAAGATGGAACTTACTGAGAAACAACATGAGCAATGGCTGCACCACTTACATCCAGGTGAAATAATTAGAATATAAATATTGGGTCTAAGACAATATTTGTTACATCTCCCACAACTACATTATACCAAAAAAAAAAAATAATAAGAATTAATACTACAATTTTGGACAAATAACCCAAATAAATAAAGAACAGAAGAGGTTTTTCTCAATTTTGGTCAATTAAAAGGTAAGAAGACTTTAATAAATAGCAAAATACGAAAAATACACACATTTGGCTCTTGATAATTAAAGCATTGTTGGAAAAAAAAAATCACTGTAAGGTAGTATCATTTCAAATCAATGCAACTTTGAGAATTTGAAAAAAAAAAAAAAAAAAAGACATTGTATGTATCTGCTTATATGTTAGGTTTCTTTGTTTACTTCAAACAATCTGTTAATGTGCATAGTGATATGCTGACCCTTTTCTCAAGCTACTTTTGAACCATTTTTTAGGAAATAAAACACACCCTCAGCTATTGCTATTAAAAAAAGCTAGTGAGAACAAATTGACAGAGTCTAAAAGCAAAACAAACCAAGTTCGCAAAGAAACATCAAAGTACTATACTAAAGATCTTGTCAAGATGAAAATATGCTAAAGAAATAGCTAACACTAGATTAAAAAAAAAAGGCAAATAACTGAAACAGAGATAAGTTAGGCAAACAAGAATGTACTTCTGGTGTTTATATTGAAATCTAACTCAATAAAGATGCATGTCACTTTAGTACTACATGGGTTTGCCAAAATTTATATCATTGTATACATGGGCGGAACCGAATTAATTTTCTCCAAAATATATGAATTAATAAATCCACACAAGAAGTCATTGAAAAGATATTAATATGTTGATTTGCCACCAAGACAAGTTACAACAACAAGGGCAACATAGTTATGAGAGAAATGCAGCAAATGAAATTTATCTCACCAGTAGCATACAAGAGGGGTTTTTGTATCCTTACTTCCTCGAAAAACCCCTTGCATGGCCAAAGAAAGAAGAATAGCAGGAGCACCTAGCAACCTTAATGTCAAGTATTGTTGTGCTGGTATTAGCACGGGGAATCCTGCACAAAAGAAAATTTCTTCCTTAGAAAACGTGTCTTTTGAATTTGAACAGTATACAATATTACTGGGATTAAATGTTCACTCAAAGTGTGATGAAGTGGTGTAAAGGAGCTTGCACTCAAAATTATTAGAATAACTTCCACTGAACAGCAGGCAACCAGCTACATGAAAAATTTCCATTGTAAACTGGAATATTGATATATTTTAGAAATAATACTGTTAACAAGCATACGGTAGAAAATAACCTACAAATGGACATCAGACAACCCGTTAGAGTTAGAACTTTTAGATCAAAAGAAAGATATAACTGTACAAAAAAAAATGCAAAATTTCACACTCAAAGTGCTAGATGAAGAACACTTACATAAAGTACACCCAAGTAGTCCAGGATTGGTTTGGAAGCCAGAATTAGTAACAAAGCCTGGATGAAGCCAAGCACAAAACCAACAAGGCTGAAGAAGCAGTGGTATATGCCCTCTTTCATAATCCCTTTTGGTGCAAATACTGCTTCGAGAGGATGATTTGTCTGTGGACTCTGGTTAAGAGAAAAACAGAGAACATGTTACGAGCAACAACCCATCAGGAAAGTAAAAGAAAATCAAACAGGAATACTGCGGATGTTGGAGCTCTAATCAAGATTCTAGCTGTTCACATAGGTGAATCCATTCAACAAACACAGGGAGAGACATAAGAGAAACATTGCTTTAGGTAGCAGCTCTTCCATTTCCTTATCAACAAGAATACTCGATCTACCAGTAGTATCTTCCTCGGCAACAAGAGAAGTAGTAACCCTTACAAGTGGGAATATTGCAATTTTTGACTCTTGATTGGAAATAGCAATAGAAACTCCAGCAGCAGCAAGTTCCACTGGCCCTATTGACAACAAGATGATTGATCCACTGATGATGACTAAAAAGAACAGGAAGATGGAAATGTAATGTGGAATTACACTTACACTTTTTCTATATTATGGAAATGTAATGCGGCATTTACACTTTTATTTTTTCTATATGCAATGATAGTTTCAAAATAAGAGTGGGCTAATTTTTGTTCTTCAAGGAAAATAGCTTTTGTTCATACAAGTTTTTGTTTCTCACTGGATCCTATCCATTTAAGAGAATACTTTTAAAACAAAGGTAGAATTATACTTCATGTTTTCTACCTTTTATCTGTCCCATATATCAAAAAATAACTGCATACATAGAGCATTAAAAGGCACTAGTTTCTGCTTCAGAAAGCCAATTCTGTAAAGCAAATTTGCCAGGAAGTCCTTCAAAATTTGATGGAAGTCCCTGATGCCATGGTTTTTATGACCAGGTAGAAAGAAGATTATCTGTGCATATCCATATTCATAATTATAAACGTGTTGGCGATACGATAATGGACTCTGATTTCAGCTTAAAGCATGCAGCTACTTGTGGATGCTAGAATAAGATGCTCGACATGGAGACAAGAAACATAAATATCACACTGACCACATAGATCTTTCACATCTGAACTCACTAATTACCTTATGTTGTTCAATAAACAAACGCTAACATGTTGAACATTCTCATAATTTTTGTGTACGATTTATCTGGAGATTTTAGAAACACAAAAGGAAGGTGAATTAAGTACTGGATAATGGATTTGCAGGGTGTCTTAAACAAAGATGGGGACTATAGTTACAAACCCATATGGTCAATGAATGCTATGTCAATCAGAGAAGTAATAGGATCAGCTGCTAATGCAAGTGCTGCGGGAACTGCAATTTCTGCTATTTCTAGCCCTATATATCCCTCCTGAAAACATTCCTGGGCAAAGCATATTGGAAGTACGAATTAGATGTCACCAAATTAGTTATGCTATTGTCTAATAAAAAAAAAAAAAAAAACTTGCACAAAACCCAGGATCAAAACCTCCTAACATTTTTTTTCTTAAAGATATTTAATTAATTCAGAAGGAAAAACCTTAAATTAAGGCTCAAACATCTTAGCCAAGTTTTTGCACAGATTACAATGGGTTTCCCCGAAGCAAAAGATGGAATGTTTGTTGTTCTTTGGCTTTTTTCTTTTCCATATTTAAATTTTTCTATTGAAGCATTGTCATAATGACCACCAAACCATAACAACAAAGATAGATATTGCTTTCAATATGGAAATTTCAGAAACCAAAGAATACCAACAACAAAGAACTAGTCAACAAAAAAGTTGACATAGAAAATGACAGTAGAAAGAACCCAGATGGCCAGAAGAATAAAGAACAGTAATTTCCTAGAAATTCAACACAAGAGATGAAAAACCACACAAAATAAAATGAAAAAATGAAAGAAACCAAATTAATGAATCATCCTTAATTTGAAAAATAATGGTTACAAATATAATTGGATAAACAAGAGACTTGCTGTTGGAAACTAAAGTTTGGTTAGGGAAAATATTATTTTCTTTTCTGATTTTCTTTTTCATTTTTCATGTTTTTCAAATTAAAATTAAATAAATAAGAAAACATGATTTTTTTTATTTTAAAATTTTCTCAATGCTTCTACTTTCATTTTTATTTTTAAGATTTTCCTTTTGTATTAAAGATATATATCACTAATTATTTTCCATAACTATTTATTTTAAAAAATAGTTAAAATATTATAAAATAATTTCTTTATAATATAATGTAATTTTGAAAAATTTTAAAAATTATTTTCAAATTTTTCATTTAAAAAAAATTTTAATATCTAAATAACAAATTTAATTTTTTATTTTCTTAAAATAATTTTCTAAAAAATAATCTTTATTTTTCACAATTAAATAATATCTAATGACCCTTCAAAGATTATGAATACACCTTCCTCAGATATGGAAAACCCAGAGTGTACTAAAACTTAACATAGATTAACCTGACGAGAAAAAATATTATTTTCAACTGTTTACCAAAACGGCTTACCCTCATCTAAAATTTTTGTGATTTGCTAAATATTAGTGTAACATTGTCCATTCCTTCTATAGTCACATTCGTAACTTTTATTGATTATTTCTATTTTAAATAATTTTGAAAATATTTTTTAATAATTATAACACGTCTTTTAAGATTTTTTTTAATAATTTAATCCAGATAATTTTTATTATTAAATATTTTAATGATAAAATGTCTAATACTATTAATTATATTGACATGATAATTATTTTTTTATTTTATTTTTTAATGTGAGGTGGACATAATGCTTTGTGGAGCCACATGATATTAAAAAAAAAAATTAAAATTAAAATTAAAATTTTACTATTCTTTCCGCTATAATTTTAAATCATTTTATATTTATTAAGGACAATATAATAATTTTAAATATTTAGATAAAAAATATCCTTATCTTTTTCAGCAGTTTCCACTAGAAATGTTCATAAATCGTCTAATCCATTTGAATCTAATCTAATTTAATCCGCAATTAAACTACATTTTATTAAGTGTTATAGATTGAGTTAGGCTGGTTTGAAATTTTTTCAATCTATATTTTATGGATTGGGTTGAATATTATATATATCAATTCACAAACCGATTAAACCTAACACGCGTATATATATATAATCACTTTACATATATTTATTTAATTCAAGTTAAAAATTTAAATTAACTTGAATTTAATCCATTTATAATAAATTTATATGTATATTAATATTAAATATATTGTGTGTTAATAAATATAATTTAATTTTTGAGATTGTACTTGAATCTATTAGAAAACTCTAATTTCAGTTTTTTTTTTTTTTTTATGAAGACATTGTCTTATAAAATTATGCATAATTTTTAATTCTTACATATTATTTAAAAATAAAAAAAAAATCATCTTCTTATTCTTCTTATAAGCTGACAGAAAAAATTTATATTAAAATATTTTTTAATTTAATAAAACTAAAATTAGATTTATATTATTATAAAAAGTCTAGAAAAATATAAATTAGCAATACTTTCTAAAAATTTTATAAAATATTTATATATTTTGATTTTAATTAATTTAGTTTTTAAAAATTATTTTATAATAAATAGTAAAGGTAAGGTGCATGTTTATGTATTTTTTAATTTTTTTTTTTTTTTTTTTTTTTTTTGGTTTTTGCTTGCGGTTCGTTTTTGTTTGATGCTGGTGAGTATAAAGTTAGAGATTGAAATTTTGATAATAATGAATCTCTCTTTTAAGATATTTTACCACGTGCAAAATAAGATTCTACTTATTTGATAATGTTTTTTATTCATAAAAAAAATTCTGCAATACATGTGATTCCCCCATCTAATGCTTGTCCCAAAATAAGCTTACACAGTTTCTTTTGATGCCAAGTCGAAACTAGAAACTCAATTAATCAAAGAGTAAAAATTTTGATTATATAATAAAAATTAATATTTTAAAAGGTAAAAACAGTTATATATTGATAACTAGTGAATGCCACGTGTCATTATATGGAAAGGCTATGAAACTTCTATTTTTAACTTAGCCCTTGGGATATAAATTTTTCAAATGCCAAGTTTGTGAAGCTTGCTGCTTAGTAAAAACTATGGAGAAACTGTAATTTTGCTTCAAGGGGCTTCTATCTTTTCTTCCCAGCAACATAATTTACTTCCCTAATAGACTGCAAATTGTTATTGCATTGCTGTCTTATAAACTGTAAGGTGAAATGGTTATTAAATTTCTCCAATCAGCATTACTCCTAGACAGAAATAAACAAGAAAATTGTAAGTGTGTGATTTTGTGGAAAATATTCTCTGTCATGGTAAACAAATCTCCAGAATACATTTTATGAATATTTGAGAAGGAAACCTGGGGTTCTAGAGAGAAAATCTGTAAAATATACTTTTGATCTTATTATCACACACAAACAAATATACATCAGTTTTCTTTATATACATCAATTATAAAAGACTAAAATGCCTTGTGCTTATAACAAATCCTAACAAACTATCTATATATTTACAACTTTACCAACTGACTATTTACAAGTATGCCACTATATACAAACTAACTAAAATAATTATAACTGTTTACATACCCCCCAAGATGGAGACTAGAGAAACAACAGTCCCATCTTGGAGAGAAAATCACCGTGAGCAGAATGACTAAGGGACTTTGCAAAGAGATCAACTAGCTGCAAATGAGTGGAGACATGTTGAGGATGAATGAAGCTTTCTTTATACTTGTCTTTGGGTTATATGTCAATCAATATGTATGTGCATGGTGCGCTCATGGAAAACAAGATTGACAGTAATGTGAAGTGCAACTTTGTTGTCACGGTAAAGAGAAATAGGCAGGTGAAGTGGAACTTGGAAATCCTTTAATAAATAGAAAGGTACTGAAGCTCACAAACTGTTTGTGCCAAGCTTCGATATTCTGCCTCAGCAGAGGACTTAGAAACAGTGGTTTGTTTCTTGGTTTTCCATGAGATAAGAGACTGACCAAGAAAAATACAAAAACCAGAAACAGACCTCCCGATTACTGAGCAAGCTACCCAGTTTGCATCTGAGTAGGTTGTTAATTGAAAATCATTGGAATAAGAAAAGGATAAACCTGCAGAGGGACAACCTTTGAGATATTTAAGAATATGAAGAGCTAAATCCCAATGAGTTTGCCTAGGATGATCCATAAACTGACTAAGTTGTTGTGTTTCAAAGGTAATGTTAGGCCTAGTTAAGGTAGAGAAGTCTACCAATCAACCTTTTGTATTGTTCAAGATGAGACAAGAAAAGAGATGTGTTTATGATAGGAAACTTGAAACCAGCAGGAAGAGGTGTTTTGATAGGTTTTGCAGCAGTGACATAGAGACCAAAGGAAAGGTGAGCAATTTCAAGACCAAGAAAGTATTTAGCTAACCCAAGGTCCTTGATTGTGAATTTCTCATGAAGATAAGCTTTGACATTAGAAATATCAGTGGGATTGGTGCCAATAATGATTACATCATCTACATAAATCAAGAGGGCCAAAAGACCAAAAGAAATAGTTTTAACAAACAGAAAATGGTCATAAGCAAACTGAATAAGTCCAAAAGTTTTAAGTGTGGCAGTGAACTCAAGGTTACACTATCTGGATGCTTGTTTGAGGCCATTGAGAGACCTCTTGAGTTTACAAACCTAAGTTTTGGAGGGTAAAGAATAACCAGGTGGAGGGGATATGTATACTTCCTCATCAATGTATGCATGGAGGAAAGCATTGTTTATATCTAATTAGTGAATTTCCTACCTATTTACAAAGGTAACAGCAAGAAACAGTCTCACAATAACCAATTTGACTACTGGTGAGAAATTGTCAGTGTAATCATGTAATATCTGCCATTTTTGAAGTGTAATTATCAATTTTATTTTGTTTGGAGAATTTTAAAATTTTAATGAGAAGTTTGAAAATTTCAGAAAATTTGTTTAAACTGCAGCAGAATTCAGTGTTGGCCATTACTTGCTCTTAAAGACATATTTGGGTAAAGTGTAAAATATAAAAGTTGTTAATTTATGTCTTAGCTATAATTATGTAAAATGGTTTGATAAGATTCTGAGTATGTAATAAGTTGTGTCTATTTGAGCAAGGCTGGTTCGAATGAGAACTCCTGCAGGGATGCAGTATGTGTTTGTAATTTCTGGGAATGACTGAGGCAGAATTTGTTGAAGTTGTAAACAT
>CANXYC013134468.1:0-10755 GCA_948193065.1 Aleurites moluccanus
ATTATCTCAATATCAATCATTTCAAGTAGCAATTTAATCAATGGAATAGCAATAAGCAATAGATATACAATGGTAATTGGTTTGGTAAATAATAAATGTATGGAACAAAGATTGGTTATACATAGGCAAATGGTAGGCACAATTGGTATGCCAATGTCGCTGGCGACAATGGCATTCAAATTGGTAGGCCTATGGAGGAAAATGTGATAGACCTATGACAATATAACTACGCATTTCATCAAACACATGGTGGGCAAAATTGGACAAGCCATTAGGTTAGGTTTTGGTGCAAAATTGGCATTGCCCAATTATCCAACAACAAGGCCACAATCAAGGTTTCACAATAGTCAACAATTATATAACATTAAACAATATTTAAAGAATCAAATTGACTAAGGAATTCAAAGGAAAAATCAAACAAAAACATAGGCATGAATAGTGAATAAGGGTTCGCCCAAAACAAGCTTTTCATATATGGTTTCCAATTCAAATTTCAATGCTTGGAACATGATAAATGATGCATATTAAACTCACCTAGCACTCCAAATTGCTTAGGAAAATTGATTTTCTACCAAATATTTCAAAGGAGGCAAAAACTACAACTATAGCAATCTTGATTTTCTACAACAATTCAACCACAAATAATTCATCCATTAGCCTCCAATTAACATATTCTAAGCTTATATAACAGAAACTAATACTAAATCATCAAGCCAAATCAAACAACCTCACTTTAGGGTTTGGAATGAGGGAAAATTATTCAAATGCATCAATTTATGCAATCAAACACCATACCCATTTAATTCAAACTCTAAAACATCTAAATAAACCATAAAACCAAACAAACTAATTAATTACCTCACTTTGAGATTCCACCCGAAATCTAGCTTCAAGAATTTCTTAGTTTCCTTTGTGATTTAAATGAAGAAATGGATGGAGAATGGAACAACTATGCTTAATCTTAAGTTTTCTGTAGCTTTTCTTAAGAAATTTGGTTGGAAAAATGGAGAAGAAATGGAGAAGTATGGTTCGGCCACAATGGAGAGGAAGAAGAAGATGCATAAATTTTTCCTAAGGCATTCTTAAATATTAAGTCAAAATGGCAAATTTCATTTTGGTCCTTAAACTATCAAGTATTCATACTTTGACCCCGACTTCTTCTGTAATTTATTTTGACAATTCTGTTGAGAATTGGATTTCAAAGTGGGGATTCAAAAGGCTTATTTTTATTTATACTTATTTATAAAAATAGTTTCAGAGCCATTCTGAAATTCAGACAGACCACTCTCCACTATACCCCCTTAAAGTTTCATTTATTTACGATTTTGCCATCACTTACTTTTTCAGTATTCCTAAACATTTTTCACCTCTTTCTTTTTACCATAATTACACATGCATATGTATGGTCATTTACCCTTTGGTCAGAATCAGAAATTCATCTGTTGACTAGACTATTATTTTCTCAGTAGTGTTTCCGACACCGACATTTTCCGGGATAATAACTCATATGCATTCTAACTGTGTCTTAAAAATTCTCTTTAGTTATTTCGATGTTCTCAGACCAATAACTGATTAAATAACTATTCAATCACGATAGTATTTTCTAGGGTATTACATTCTACCCTCTTTCAAATAAATTCGTCCTTAAATTTAAAATAACTCATACCTCATTGTTGGAACAAGAACAAATATTTGACTTTCATGTTTTATTCATTCTCCCATGTACACTTCTCCATAGTCTGATTCCTTCACAATACTTTTGCCATTGAAATCTCTTTATTCCGAAATTGCCGGACTTGTCGATTTACAATTTCCATTGGCACTTCTTCATATGACATTTCTTCATTAACATCAATATCTTATACTTTCAATATGTGTAGTGGGTCTGGCACATACTTCCATAGCATTGAGATATAGAATACTAGATAAACATGGCTCATACTGAAAGGAAGAGCCAAACTATACACTACATTGCCAATCCTCTCTAATACCTCATATGGTCTCAAGTATCTCAAGGACAACTTCTTTTTTTTACCAAATCTCATAACACTTTCCATAGGTGATATTTTAAGAAAACATGATCACCAATAGCAAATGAACATTCTTTCTTTTCGGATCAACTTAACTCTTTTATCTACTAAAAGCAGTTTTCATTCGTTACTTGATATTTGGCATCTTTTCCATTATCTCTTTTATTAACTCTGGACCTTCTAACTGTTTCTCATCCGGTTCCATCCAACATATCGGAGACCGGCATTTTCTACCATGAAATGTCTCATATGGGGCCATTCCCATAAAAGAATGATAATGTTGTTATATGAAAATTCAATCAATGACAAATACTTATCCCCATTACCTTTAAATTCCAGAACACTTAACCTTTACATATCCTATAGTGTCTGTATTGTTCGCTCTGATTGTCTATATGTTTGTGGATGGAACGTTGTACTGAACCATAGCTATGTATCCATAGCTTTTTGAAACTTCTGCCAAAATCGAGAAATAAACTATCTTTCTATCAGATATTATCATCAAAGGCACTCCATGAGCCTTATAATCTTATCACATATAACTGTACATATTAAACTAATTTTAACCTTGAGGAAATGGGCATATTATGTTAGTCTATCCATAATAATCCATATGGAATCATATCCTCGAGAAATCCTTGGTAGACAAATTACAAAATTCATAGCAACTTATTTTCATTTCCACTCGAGAAACTGTATCACCTGTAGCCAACTCGATGGCTTCTGGTGTTTAATCTTAACCTGTTAACAGGCTAAGCATATGGACACAAACTTAGTCACATCTCTTTTCATATCTAACATTCCTTTAAATCATGATACATCTTGGTAATTTCAGGATATACACTATATGAAGAATAATGGGTCTTTCTTAAAATTTGTTCCCGAAGTCCATCAACATCGGGTATACATAACCGTTTACTACTTTTCAAATTACCATCATCATCTGTGAATTCTAATGCTTTACTCTATTTAACATCTTTCTTTTATCTTCATAAGAATCTCGATCTTGTGTCACTTTAACATCATCAGTTAGCAATAACTTAACCCAGAAATTAAGTTATCAGAGTCTAGTTACGATCATGGGATCCTAAATCTAACTCCATACCCATATTAATTAGCTCATTCATTTGACGAATCAAGGAGCTTTTGACAATCAAGTTGTGAGCTAGACTGCTCATAGAATTTCGACTAAGAGCATCTACTACTGCATCAGCTTTACCCAAATGGTAAAGGATTTCACAATCATAATCTTTTAATAAATCAACTCATCTTAGTTGCTGAAGATTTAAATTCTTCTATTGCATATTATACTACAGACTATTATAATCTGTATGAATTTTACACTTACCATCATATAAACAATATCTCTAAATCTTTAATACAAAAACTATTATTGCCATCTTCAAATCATTTGTTATATAATTCATCTCATACTTCTTTAACTATCGAGAAACATATGCAATCACTCTTCTATTTTGCATTAAAACACATCTCAATCTAACTTTGAAAACATCACAGTACACTGTGAATTCATCATCCTCTAATGACAATGTTAACACTAGACCAGTAGTGAGGCAAGACTTCAATGTCTGGAAACTATGCTCTAACATTCACATATCCATTGATACTTCTTTTGTTTCTTAGTTAACTTAGTCAATGGAGTAGCAATCTTGGAAAAATCTTTTACAAATCTCTTTTAGTAACCTCATGACCAATGAAACTACACATCTCAGAAACATTAGTAGACCGAGGCTAATTAACTATTATTTTTACCTTTTAAGAATTAACCTTGATACTATTTTTACATACCACATGACCAAGGAAACACACTTCAGTTAGCTAAAACTAGCATTTAGACATTTTAGCAAACAATTGATGCTCTCGATGCATTTGTAACACAGTCCTTAAGTGCTCTACAAGTTCTTCTTCACTCTTACAATAGAAAAGAATGTTATCTATGAACACTATGAAAAACTTCTCCAACAATTTCTGTAATTGCATCTTTAGCTCTTTCAATTCAGTAGGTGCTTAGATACACCTCAATTTCAAACTCTATCTCTTTATCAGGGGTAGCCCTGATAACTCCTCAAAAATGACATCAGGGAACTCTCGGACCACAGGTGTCCGATCAATCTCAATTGAAGTCTTTTACACATTCACTACATATACTAGATACACTTTACAACCCTTCTTTATCATCTTTCTAGCTTGAATAACAGAAATGAAACTAATTCTAGTTTCATACTTATGACTTTGGAACTCAAATTCTGGTTGCCCCTCAGGCTAGAATTAACTTTCTTCTCATAATAATCAATAACTTCTCAATGTGCAGTTAACCATTCCATACCAAGTACTATATCAAGTTGTAACACATGCAATTCTATTAAATTAGCATATGAAATGTTATCATCAATTTCAATAACACATCTCGGATAACAATAATTCGCTTTTATACACTTCCCCATAAGTGTAATTATCTCTAAAGGCACGTTCAATAATTGTCTCTTTCTATTTAACTATGGTGCAACAAAAAAGTGTGTGACACCAGAGTCAAACAATGTATCTGTTATATCATTCTGCATTAGAATCATACCTATATCTACATTATTAGATTTCGGTGTCTCTTGAGTATCAACAGCAAAAACTCTTCCTTGGCCTATACCTGTTGGGGCCTGACTACTATTAAGACCTTGTCCTTTACCTCTGCCCATACTAGGAGTCTCTCTAGTCACATTCTGATTCATCTGTACTGTAGGCTGAGATACTGTAGCAGACGGCTGTTGATCACCCCATAAAGGACATATGTTAATGAAATGGCCATATTGCCCACATTTCAGGCAAGCACCTGACTGTCTACAGCATTCCCCTTCATGCCTTCTTCCACAAAAATCACAAATGGGCATAATAGGCATTTGAGTAACAAGTCTAGAAAATCCCTGTGAATAAGCAGATGATGACTGCATTGGAGGCCCTCTACTCTGAGTCCTCCTCCTCTGGCTACCTGATGAAGATCTATGATCAAATTTAGGCATAAGCTCTATCTGTCTCGGTTGGAAGCTGGCCTCACCTCTTCTGGTCTGAGAACCAGGTCCACCTTTCCTTTTCTGATCTCTTTTAGCTTTTTCTAACTTATACTTTTCTTCCATTTGACTAGCTTTATCAATGATAGTAGTCAGAAATGCAAACTCTGTAGTAATCAAGGCATTGTGAAGTGAGGCATGTAATCCTTTTATAAATCTTTTAATCAAGTCCGCCACAGTAGGAGCAATACGCATAGCATATCTGCTCAATCTAATAAATTCCTCTGCATACTCTTCAACAGATTTGTTACCCTACTCCAATTGTTCAAATTAAATCAAGTTTCTTGCCTTTACTCCTTCGGTCAAAAACTCATCAATCAATCTCTGTCTAAACTTTGCCCAGGTGGGAGGATGATCACCATACAATCTGGGCTACATACGTCTGGAAAACCATGTCCAAACTTTCCCTTTTAGAAGCAATCCAACTAACTCAACTATGCCAGCATCGGAGCAAGGTAGTCTCCTAACCACCTTTTCAATCTGCTCCAGAAAATCAATCGGCTCATCGCCTCTATCACCTATAAACTCTGGCAGATTTAACTTTAGAAAATTGAACATGGTTACTCCACCCTCATTAATAACTCGATAGGCTCCCTATACAGCAGGATTGCCAGAAAACAATGTTGGCTGTACTAGAGCAACAAAAGCAGCAGCTGGTGCAACCGGAGGTGGCACTGCTCGAGGTGGTGGCATAGTCTGTCGTTCTCGCCTCAATTCTGCTAATTCATGTCGCAATTCCATCATTCCTTGCATCATTTCCATTCTCCAAGGGTCATCACTTTCCCTAGTTTCTTTTGTCATTCGTCAAGATCTGGAACCTTTCCTCTGTCATTTCTTAGACAAGAGACTCATTAGAGGCTACTTCAGCCTCTCTGGTATCTTCTTTGTCTCTATCGTTAGACATCTTTGTCAACTATCAGAAAAAAAAAGAAAGCGTACTCAGCATATTACAGAAACGCTGAATACTAACACATATTAGATAAATACAGCAAAAGACGATACATGAATTCCTATGCTCCATGGTTTACTTAATTCTACCCACTATGTACTTAGTCATTATTCCTCAGTAATTTAGGTACTATTCAATTATAACCTAGAGCTCTGATACCACCTCTATCACGATCCGATTTCAGATTGCGACGATCCTAGGCTGCAGGATATGCCAATGGCGATCGGCACCCGTAGAACTCAGTATCACATGCAATATCTAAAACCATCAATTAATTAATCAATTTACTTAGTTACTATTCATTTTGCAATTCTGTAAACTGTCTGTAACTTTAATGTGTTGTTGGCTATAACATCCATCAACACATATCATATCAATACTCATATACCATAGAATATCATACATACATGTTCATAGCATAACTAACCCATACATACCCTATGGAGCAGCTAGATTATGAACATCCAAATATTGTATTTAATATAATTACATTGCTATCAAAATACTGCAGAAATCCACAGAGTGTTTGAAATTTGGATTCTACTATCTACTCTGCACCTGGAATGGTAAACAAGGAAAACAGTGAGTATATAAGATACTCAATGAATCTAATATGCATCGCCAATAAAAAGGTGGTTTGGATTAATAATAAGTGATAACAAAGGAAGCAATGATGACAATCTGTCTATATAGTCAGATTACATAATCAATAACAGAGAATGACAGAAAGGTCAATAATCATATCAAAGAAATGGTATCACATGGGTAAAACAGATATAGGGCCATCAAACACGTAGACTATGTGTAATCACACAGTCAATCACATATAAATGAACATAAGACTGATTAGGTCATATGACTAGGACCATTAACCCTTTCCAACTAGGGCATCAATAAACAATGTGCACATTGCGACAGTATGTACACACTACCCTGTCGGAGCGGCAGCTCTGTCAAACCACATTAGGGTCAATACAAGTGTGAAACATGTCATTAGATACCATTATGCAACAATGGTATCACCAATATCAATTATCTCAATATCAACCATTTCAAGTAGCAATTTAATCAATGAAATAGCAATAAGCAATATATATGCAATGGTAATTGGTTTAGTAAACAACAAAGGTATGGAACAAAGATTGGTTATACATAGGCAAATGGTAGGCACAATTGGTATGCCAATGTCGTTGGCGACAATGGCATTCAAATTGGTAGGCCTATGGAGGAAAATGTGATAGGCCTATGACAATATAACTAGGCATTTCATCAAACACATAGTGGGTAAAATTGGATAACCCATTAGGTTAGGTTTTGGTGTAAAATTGGCATTGCCCAATTATCCAACAACAAGGCCACAATCAAGGTTTCACAATAGTCAACAACTAAACAACATTAAACAACATTTAAAGGATCAAATTGACTAAGGAATTCAAAGGAAAAAATCAAACAAAAACATAGGCATGAATAGTGAACAAAGGTTCGGCCAAAATAAGCTTTTCACATATGGTTTCCAATTCAAATTTCAATGCTTGGAACATGATAAATGATGCATATTAAACTCACCTAGTACTCCAAATTGCTTAAAAAAATTGATTTTCCATCAAATGCTTCAAAGGAGGCAAAAACCACAACTATAGTAATCTTGATTTTCTACAACAATTCAACCACAAATAATTCATCCATTAGCCTCCAATTAACATATTCTAAGCTTATATAACATAAACTAACACTAAATCATCAAGCCAAATCAAACAACTTCACTTTAAGGTTTGGAATGAGAGAAAAGTATTCAAATGCATCAATTGATGCAATCAAACACTATACCCATCTAATTCAATCTCTAAATCATCTAAATAAATCATAAAACCAAACAAACTAATTAATTATCTCACTTTGAGATTCCACCCAAAATCTAGCTTTAAGAATTCCTTAGTTTCCTTTGTGATTTAAATGAAGAAATGGATGGAGGATGGAAGACCTATGCTTAATCTTAAGTTTTCTTTAGCTTTTCTTAAGAAATTTGGTTAGAAAAATGGAGAAGAAATGGAGAAGTATGGTTCGCCACAATGGAGAGCAAGAAGAAGATGCACAAATTTTTCCTAAGGCATTCTTAAATATTAAGTCAAAATGGCAAATTCTATTTTGGTCCTTAAACTATCAAGTATTCATACTTTGACCCCAATTTCTTCTGTAATTTATTTTGACAATTCTATTGAGAATTGGATTTCAAAGTGGGGATTCAAAAGGCTTATTTTTATTTATACTTATTTATAAAAATAGTTTCAGAGTCATTCTGAAACTTAGACAGACCACTCTCCACTATACCCCTCAAAGTTTTATTTATTTACGATTTTGCCATCACTTACTTTTTCAGTGTTCCTAAACATTTTTCACCTCTTTCTTTTTATCATAATTACATATGCATATGTATGGTCATTTACCTCTTGGTCAGAATCAGAAATTCATCTGTTGACCGGACTGCTATTTTTTCGGCAGTGTTTCCGACACCGATATTTTCCAAGACAGTAACTCATATACATTTCTAACTATGTCTCAAAAATTCTCTTTAGTCATTTCGATGTTTCCAGACCAATAACTAATTAAATAACTATTCAATCACGGTAGTATTTTTTAGGGTATTACAATTGAATGTTAATGAAGATTCCACATGAAATAGTAAACAAGGAAGTGCATTGGATGAATTGATAACTAAAACAATGGGAGGAAGCTCATATGGTTCATAAACACTGCTTTGAAGCTATTGTTAGGACACTAAGAGATATTCTTAGATTTTCAAACACAAACATAATGGAGAAACCTTTTGGTGGTAAGGTGTAATATCTGCAAATTTTATCATTTTAATTAATTGTATGCTTGAAGAATTTAATTAATTGAAAATATGAATGTTTGAGGAATCCAAAAATTTCTGGTTTGCAGGATTTTATGAGGCTAATTGCATGATCTTAAAGAAATGAATTGATAAAGTGTAAAACATAAAAGTTGTGGATCTATGTCTCATCTTCAATTATGTTAAATGGCTTGGTAAAACTCTGTGTGTGTGAGGAGTTATGCCTCCTTGAGCAAAACTTGTCTGGTTAGTGTTTCTGCAGGAAATTTATGTATGTTTGAATTTTCTGGGAATGACTGAGGCAGTTTGAGACAAAAGTGTAAACATGAGAAATATTCCTTTATGTGTTATGATATTGGCTGTAAAATTTCAAGAAATTTGGATAAGTATAACTCAGTGGAGAGTGAAATTTCTCAGTCTGTTCGGATGAATTTTGGACAGTAAGTCTGGGTGATCTTTAGAGAGACATCATGGTCTGTGTAGTTGCCTTTGTGATTTGAATTTTTTTGATATGTTAAACTCCTGGATGTCTATTTTAAGTGGCGAAAAGAATCAGGAAGTTTGGATGTTTGTAGCTCATTTGCGAGCTGGTTAAGTATAAGTTGTCGAGGAAAGGTTTCAACTCAGCAGAGATTGGTGTTAGCGAGCCAGCAATGCGAGCAAGCGAAGTGGCGAGGTGAGATTGCCGAGGTAGAAATTGGCGAAGAGACATATGCGAGGTGGCATATGCAAAGAGGGATTTAGTGAAGAGGAAAAGGCGAGGTGGCATTATGCGAAGAGGCATTATGCGAAGAGAGAGATAGGCGAGCAGAGTTTGGCGAAGAGGATTAAGCGAGGTGGCATTATGCGAAGAGGCATTATACAAAGAGGGAGATAGGCGAGCAAAGTTTGGCGAAGAGGATTAGGTGAGGTGGCATTATGCGAAGAGGTATTATGTGAAGAAAGAGATAGGCGAGCAAAGTTTGGCGAAGAGGCATTGTCGAGATGGCATATGCGAGGCGGCTTATGCGAAGAGGAGTTCGCGAAGAGAGTTTGGCGAGACAGCATATGCGAGGTGGCAATTGCGGATTGGATATGCGAAGTGGGATTAACGAAGTGGCATTGCCGGAGCAGATTGGCGAAGTGGGAGTTGCGAGCTGGGAATGGCGAGCTGGCTTATGCGTGGTAGCATTGCCGAGTCTGGATGGCGAGGTGAGCCGGCGAGCAGGATTTTGGGCAGTAGCCTATTTAACCCAGTGCCAATAGTGATTTTTCTCCATGATTTTCTTTCTTTTTTTCTTCATTCTTCTTCGGTTTTTCTCATATTAGTTCCATTTATTGTCTAAGGCATTAATACTCAAAATTAATGTATTAAATCTCTAGATTATCTTATTTTAAAGCAGTAATCGTCAGATTTAAGCAAAATATCTCAGGAAATTTAGTTTTGAAGAAATAAGGTAAATTTTCTTCAAATGTCATTTTCTTTTAGATTAATAAATTCTGATGGTTAGAATAGTAATTATAGGTATATAGAATTTATTGCAAGTATTTTGAAGCTGTTAATGGTAATTAATGTTGGAGGAATTAAAATTTATGGACTGTCATGAATAGTAACATGAACAGTAAATTCGAATTAAATTCAGATTTTTCTTTAACAAATGAATTAAATTGATATTTGGAAATTAAGAATAGAAACTCTAAGATGGTTAAATGTTAAGAAATCATATTGAGTATTATTGATTAAGAAAAAACCCTAATTTTGAATATTTGGGGAAATTTCTTAGGAGGAGAAAATCAAAGAAATTGAGGAGATTTTTGTAGAGCAAATTGTTAAAGGAAATTCAAGAGTAATTTGTGTAGAGGTAA
>CANXYC013135335.1:0-24875 GCA_948193065.1 Aleurites moluccanus
GAGGCTGTGATCCAGCTGCATAGCTCCTTCCCCAATTCAATCCTTCATTTTCCTGATTGTTCAGTGACCCGTCTCTACCACTTCCCTCTGATCCACGGCTTGAACCACTCGCTCCAAAACCACCAACAGCACCATGTCCTATTGGTGCACCAATGCAAGTGTAATTCGATTCTTGACAACCACCACCACCACCAGCACCAATATTGTAGTTATGTAGAGGAGGGTATGTTTGTGAATTGTTGTTTAGTACATGTCCAATGTAGTAATCATTAATGGGTGGTTGTTGTTGTTGATGAGGGAATTGTGAAGAATAAGGAGGGAGACGTGAAGGAGAGGTGTAAGGATATGGTTGATGATGAGGTGGTTGTGGCGGCGGCGGTAAGAGAGTTGATGAAGATCCAGGAAATAGTCTTGGTGGGTAAATTGCTCTATATGGATCTACAATGTTGCTTGTTGGATGATGGTAGCTTCCTGGTGCGCAACTGCTAGCAAGATAATTAATTACAACAATTTTGATTACGTCTTTCTTTCTTTTCAATTTTTGATGATCAAACAAAATCAATATTATCGATTGTATTGGTAAAACAACAAGTGTATATATATATATATATATATATTCTGAAGATTCACGATTCAAGAATTAAAGATTTGAAGATTCAAGATTTTGAAGGTTTATTACTTTCAAGGGAATGAAGTGAAAATGGATAGGCATATTGTTGCATATACGTACCCTAAGTGAGCACCTGGGGCGGCTAGGTTTTCGCTATTGAAGACCAGCTGGCGAGCTCGGTTCAGAGTTTCTGTCTCTCTTTCTGAGCAGCCAACGATACAAATCATATCAAAGATCAAATCAAACTAACTAAAAAAATAAAACCCAACCCCCCAAAAAACCTCCCCACCAAGAATTTCAACAATACACCAACTTGATTTTCCTCGAGATTGACATGACTCAAGCTACTACTTGTGTTTCATATGGCAAATCATTGTAAATAACAAACCACCAGTCCATTTCCATTAAAAAAAAGGAATATGTATATATATATATATATATATATATATATAATAATAATAATAAGAAATAAGAAAGAAGGAAGAAGATGAAGAGAAATGAGTTGCCTTGTCTATGTCGGTTCATGTGGCCTCCAAGAGCTTGAGATTTACAGAACTTGAGGGAACAGAACCTACACTCGTAGACCTTACCGCACTCATCTTTCCCATCCTTAGCGCCGCTTTTCTTTTTCCTATAGCCTGCAGCAAAAGCAACTAATTAGAGCAACTTCGATGAGACCTTTCTTACCCGCGATTACCCAACCCTACTTACCCCCAATTCCTCAACCTTTTTTTTATTTTATCAACTACTAATTCTAAACCCATTCTTTACATTTAATCTTTTATTAATTCATCAAATAACAATAATTAATTAATTTTCACTCATTTATTTCCCCCACCTTTCAAAATCTTGAAAAAAGTGAGTGTATATTAATTCTTTTTTATATATATTTTCTTGTTTACTTTTCTTGATCGAAAATTTTCTTGTTTAGTCGATCTTATCCAAATTCTTTAATATAGTTATATAAAAAAGAAAAGTGAAATCGCACATACCAGAAGAAGAGGTGTCATCGAAGGCTTGTTTACCATCTCTAGCACAATAATCATCAGGCAAGTTATTGAGGTCTAATGGGTTCCTCTCAGGTCTCCTGGTAAAACAAAGAAAAATAGTATGTAAGTGCAAGTAATAAAAGATGGAGTTTGAGAGGAAAAAAATAATAAAAAGGAGAGTGAAAAACTAGGAGAAATGAAAGAAGATTGTAAATTGAGAAGAGTGTGATGTGGGAAAGACCTACATGGAACCGACCGAGAAAAGACAGAAGACAATGAAAAAAAAATTAAAAAAAAAAAGAAAGAAAGAAAGAAAGAAAAGAAAAATATATGAGGTGGGAAACAATCTTTCAGATGAGGAGATATAAGTAAAGCTTTAGAAAATTATAAGACTTTCAGTTTGAGACTGCGATATAGAGGCTAGTTGAGAGAAAAAAGAGCTTTGAAAGTTCTCTATCAGTTAATCTGCCAACTCTTCTGGACTTATCTCTCTCTCTCTCTCTCTCTCTAATTGAAGGGACAGTGTGGTCTCGTGACTTTAAAAAGGAGGGATTGGGGTTTGTATGGGAAGAGAGGGCTTAAGGGCACCACAGGTGGTTTGTGTCATTCGGTTAAAGCCTTAAGGGAAAGAGAAAGGGAAAGGGAAGGGAATGAGAGGGACGTTGCCTAGGTTTTAGTTTTGCATCACAAGAGAGGCTAGCTTTGCCCTACAACTACTAGTTATCATGTTCAATCATATAATCTAAGTATTATTGGAGCAAATTAGCTAATAGATAATAAGTTTATAAAACAAAGATATAAAATATTTATCATTGCATGCCTAAATTTGTATAAAGTTTCATGTTCGAATCACTTTTCTTATTTGTAAAACTAAAATATATTTGTAAGTGTTAATTCATTGCAAGTTCAAAAGAAAAATATTTTATGATTATATATATAATCATGTCCTTTGCATATCTCTCATGTCCTTCATAAGAGAGTAGAAAGATAGATATGGGCAATGAAAACACTCATGTCCTTTGCATATCTCTCAGCATTAATTAAAGCTGAGCAATTCCTCGCCTTACAAATATGCTGCTGTGTAAATATGAATATATGTGCTTCTGATCATTATGGTGATAGGTATATAGCTAGCTACAAGTCTTTTAATTTTTTTTTTTTTTTTTCAGGGTTATGGCTATGGTCCCCATTAATATTATTATTGTATAGCTTAGCTCGGTTAAGGGTTCTTGACCAGCATCATTGTGTCCTGGACTTGCCATGGATCATGGAAGTGTTACCATCAATATCTAATTGTGAGGGATTTGCGAGATCTAACTTGGGATAGAGTCTCAACCCCACTTAACTCTTGTTTTATTCTCTGGAAGATCCTAGTTTGCTTCTTCATAGTCATTATCAATCAATCTGGATATTCTGAAACAAGCTTTACCAAAATGGTACTTCTTTTCTTTTTCTTTTTATGCATTCAGATTCAGATTCATTTCATTTTGCATTCAAATCTAACTATTAAAATTCTATTTGGAATTAAGTTGAAATTTATGTTTTTCAAATAAGTCTCATTACAAATGGTAAACTATTAGTTAAACTATTTTGAAATTTGTATAATTAATCTATGTGAAATTTTCTTTAAAAAGTTAATGATTTCTAATTAACAGTTTCAACATAGTTTGTCCTTTTGTATTTTTTTTTTTTATTTGACTATAACTAGGGTTCAAACCAGTAACATCACAATTTTGAAGATAATTTCAATAATAACCTAATAAGTACTCGTTGCTGCACAATGTATTTCTTATTGGTTTAATAAATAAATTTACTTTAAACTTTGTGCACTTTTTAAATTATATTCTCTTTTTTTTTTTTTTTTGTATTTTATCTATTAATGCAATACTAATTCGAGAACTTAGTTGCAAGTCTAATCTAAATTACAGTTATAAGAAAAATTTTATTTATTAATTAAAAGATGTATAAAAAAATCAAATTGATTACTAAACTTATTATATCATATTATTAATTTAATTTATAATTTTCGATCAAGGTTCATTGAACTCTTTAACGTTGCAAATTTAACTAATTAAGTCATTAATTTGATTATTAGTAGTTTATTAAATCAATGATGCCTTAATTCAATTGATTGAGATCTTATAACCTTTCAAACTCCATCTATGTAAAGGGTGTGGGTTTTTATTCATAATTTATATGGATTTATGTAAGGTTTCTGTTTTGCTTTATAAATGTATTTGGATTTATCCATTTAGTTTGGATTTTACTTAATATAATGGAAATACTAGTGAATCAATAAGCTATGTTTCAATATTAAACTGATATTATGGCATAATAAGTTTAAATATCAATTTTATTTTTAATTTTCAAATTAAGTTAAGATTATTATTATTATTATTATTATTATTATAGAGTAATATTGCAACTAAAATTTTAAATTAGGGTAGAATTGGTAAAAAAAGAGAGGTTATAACTGTAAAAGCATATAAAAGTAAATTTATATATTAAATTATTTTTTAATAATAATTTGAATTAATAATTTAATAATAGAATGTTTTGTGGAATAATATAAAACATTAAAAAATGGCTACGATTCATGAAGATGTGTAACAAATATTAAATTGATAGAAGCCACTTGCATTGTATATTTATATATACATACAGCTACAAACATAGTCTTTTTAGTTAGGGTGGAAGCCAAATCAACTAAACTTATCAAATCGAATTAAATCGATTTAATTAAATTAAAATTAATAATTTTATAATTTATTTAATTTGATTTGCGATTTAATTATTTTTTTCCGATTTCAAACCAAAGTTATATATATATATTGTTTTTTACCATCATTATAATAAAATATATTTGATGATATTTTATATACAACCACATATTTTTTTAACTTAATATTAATTTAAAATTTAAAAAAATATTATCTATGAAAATTAATTAAAAATAAATAAAAAAGAGTCTAATTTAAAATATAAATTTTTAGTATGTTAATTAATGAAATAGACAAATTTTGGTTTGTATAATATTGAACTATTTTTGAAATTTTTTTATTACCATTCTTTATTGGTATTTTTTTAATTTATAATTAAATAATGACGATTTATAAAATAAAAATAATCTGAAACTAACAAATTGAAGATATTTAAATCGAAATAAATTGAAATGAAATCGATAATTTAACTATAATAATAATTTGATTTGATTTAAAAAAAATAAAATAGAGATATTGATTTAAGTTTATAACAATCTTTTAAATCGAATAGATGTAGCCCTACTTTTAGCCTACCTGTGTGATCCTCTATTGAAAATTAGTGAGCCCTAAGTAAGAAGCACAAAGTTTTTTGTTTTTTAAAGAAAGAGAGATAAAAATAGAAGATGATTGGGTTTTTAAAGAGGGGGAAATAAGAGCAGGTGGTTCATAAGGACCACGCTATCTTCTGGCCTTGACTTGATGGTATTGATTATGATTAGCATAACATATTTGTATGGCCAGGCCAAGCAAGAAGGCAAAGGCCATGTGTGCCCAAACATCTGAAATTTTTCTTACAACTATTGGATTATTACTTAGTGGTCCATCCCTTCCTTATGTCCAGTAGTAATCTACAAAATATATAAAATTCATTTCATTTTTTTAATTTAACCATTTTCATTCATGTATTCCAAGTTCACATCTACCATTAACGTTCCCTTTGGGATTCACTTTCTGAGATAAAACAATAAATTAGACTTTAGAGGGGGGAAAAATTGCTTCTCTGCTTGTTTCTAGAAAGACAAAAATAATAAGCTAAGCTACGCAGGTAGAGAGGTAAATATATATATATATATATGAGAAAAATAAGTTACCACTTAGCTACTAATTTTGAAATTCTTTTGTTCAATTATTAGTTAATAGATTTTTTAAATAATATATAGTGATGGATAACACTTAACCCATTGTAGGTGTCGGACCAAAATTAACTCTAAATAATTTATTATTTTATTATTTAAAATTAATTTAAAATAATTAACCTAAATCATTTAGCTAATAATTAATTAAATTATATAAATCACTTCAATTCCTTTATTGTTTCCAATGTGGGACAAGTCCACTTGCTAACCTATGAACTCATACTCTGCTTTATATATAGCTTTTTTTTTTGTTTGGTTCTCATATTATTTATGACGGCTAATTTATTATTTTATAATTCAACTCTAATTTAAAGTAATTAATTTAAATTATTTAAATATTAATTGATTTTCTATATAAATCACTTTCAATTCCTTTATTGTTTTCGGTGTAGGACAAGCCCTTTTTTGATGCTGATATGTTACACCAATATTTTTTAAGTATTCTTTAAAAATGACAAATAAATAATAACTTTTCATTCATATATTGATTGCAACGGATATAGTTAATTAATATTAAATTTATATCTTTTGTCAACTCAAAATCAGCCTATTAAAGTTTAAATTGTAAAATTTATATGAAAAATTATTATTTAAATTTGAGGGTAAATGTTAATTATCTAATTAGACTTGTTTGAGTTTAGTTTATACTCAATTTGAATTATAATATTTGTTGATTTTGTAATTGGCACTTATAATAATTATATATAATATCTCTTAAAATCACAATTATTTATTTTAAACTTAAGTAAAAAGATAATTTTTAATAATAATTTCTATATATGAGAATGTATAATTAATTAATAATGTAGGAAGCAAACTAATCATAGCGCTTACAATTTACGAAAATTCAAAAACGGCAATGGACTGAGGAGCCATTCCGCGAGTCTGCACCTAAATAAGTAAATAAGTATTCTTTTCGTCGGAAAAAATTAATTAATTTTTCTTTTTTATTTATCTAAAATTATAGTTTATTATTTTTTAATAGTGTTTATGTTAATTTACTAATCTCTATTTAACATTTTATCATACTATATTTTTATTAATAAATAATAATTAATTTTATTGAATTAAACAAAACATACATGTTAGAAATATAAATATTGAATTACGAAATGATGCATATTAATTTTGGTAAAACATTCAATTTATTAGACCATTATTTTTTTCTTTGCTAAAATTTATTAGCTAAAATTTTATAAGTAATAAGATTTAATATTAAATAAAATTTTATTGATATTAAAACTTTACTGGTTTATAAAATTAACATTAAATAATAATTATTTCTAATATAATTATTTAACAATATAAATAAAGAATATTTATGAAAAATATAAAATAAAAATTATTATTTAAATTAAATTTTACCTACGTGCAAATAGAAATATGACTTTTTTCCGAACGGAATAAGTATATTATTAATATATTTAATTTTAAAATATATATATATATATTTTTTAACTTTTTTCAATTGATATTTTCTTTGTACTAATATTCACAATGATTATAATAATAATAATAATAATAATAATAATAATAATAATAATAATGGCAGTAGTAGTAGTTTTCATATATAAAAATATTTTAAAAAATATAAATTGAATTAAAAATATAAATAAAATCCATGCAAAGAGTGGGATAATTTTCTATTTTAATTATACTAAATTATATAAAAAATAATATATTAGAAATCAAAATGTAAATACTAATATATTTGTTGTCCGGCATCATGATGGTTTATATTTACACAATTAATATATTAAAAAAAATTCTTTGTTAAATATAGAAACCAATAAATTTCTTATTCTAAAAAACGTCACTATGTTTTATTATTAATTAATTAGTTTTTCCTTTATTTTTCTAAATATTTTATTTTATTTTCATATAGCAATAAGTTGTCCTTCGGTTATATATGCATTTATATGAAAACTTTGCTGTTTACAGCCTGAGATTAATTAATAAGATATTTATTTCTATTTTCTCACACAAAATAGTAAAAAAAAAAATAGTCAATTTAGCTTTTTTTTGGAATATTTATTTGTTTTAATAAGTCTCATCAAAATTTGAAATCATACACCGACTTATAGGATATTAATTAGGAATTTCTATTTGTGGTTTGAGGTACATTTGATAGCCTTTGACCCATTGGTCTTTTATATCTATCAAAGAAACCGGCATCAGGAAATGCCAAAGAAACTTTTAGTTGATGAATAAAAAAGTTTTCTTTTCTAATTTTTTAGTAAAGTTAGTTTTCATTGAAATTCAAACTCAAAACTTTTTAATTTTAAAGATGAACTTAGTATAATTAAATTAAAGGTTAATTGCTAATCAAAATTTGATCAGGGTAGATTAATTAGATTTCTTCTTGAATGAATTGGACCCATATAATGGATTCTAGACATGCAAGAATTATTAAACAGTATGAAAGGAACAAAAACTCTTTGATGATTAAGTTAGTAACTTCGAGATGAAAAAATTTTAAGAAAGAAGACACTTTCTACTTTTTATTTATGGAGAGTTCTTTAGCAAGATAAAAAAATGAAAAGTTATAAAATTAGCTAACTTGTATTATTTGATAATCTTTTTATAGTCTCTAACTTAAACAGTTTGAATGAGGTATGTGGATATATAGTAATATTTTAAGGGTCATAAGAGGATCATAAGAGGATGTTTGGACTGACGGAATGAATAATTTTTTTGTGTTAGCTTTTTAACACTATATAATATGCATTTGACTACTGCATCAGAGGAAAAAATGAAATTTTTGCGTGATACACTAATACTTTTATCCTGACATAATTCGTTTTACTTATTGATATATGAGAAATTATACACTAACCTTCTCGCTAGCTCTTCGCAATTCCTCATATAAAGGGTTTAATATGTGGATGAGGATAGCAAGACACTTTATTGGAGTCAACTTAATATCTTGGTATTTAGAGATTGTGAGATCCTTGAAATCAAATCTTATCCTTAATGGATAAGGAGTTTAAGAATTATGTCAATGAATTAGCGAGCGAAGTATCCTCCTAATGGATTTTCTAATGAGCTTCTTCACCCTTAAAGCCAATGAGCAGTTATCACTTTTTATCCCTCATCAAATGTTAAAAGAAAATTTCAGTATGAAAATAACCTTTTTTCCTTTTTCTCTATGTTTTACAAGTAATCAGAATATGGTAACTACTACTTTGTTCATCCAATTGTAGAAATTATAATTAATATAAAATAAAATATTGATCAGAATATATACAGGGAGAGAGAAAAAATAGATGTGGTGAGCCTTTTAACTCGTTGTTATAAGACAACTTTAATTATTTCACTTACTACAATAAGTTAAATAAGTATTTAAATTTTGCAATATTAATTTGAGATCATTTGATTAATTATGATGATTAAACGAACCATAATTTAAGGATTGATCACAAGACTAGTTTTAAATAAGGTTCTATATATATATATATATATATATATATATATATATATATATATATATATATATATATATATATATATATATTATTAAAAAAATTTTAATAAATATTCTCTCACCTCATAATAAACATCCTAATTTTTTTAATATATTATATATCATTAAAATTTTTTTAATAAATATTATCTCATCTCATAATAAACATCCTAATTTCTTATATATATATATATATATATATATATATAAACATTATCTCATCTTATAATAAACGTTCTTTTTTTTTTTTTTTTATATGTGCTAATTTAATTATCTCATTTTTTAATTCAAATTATTTTTTATCTTAATATTACAATAATGCACACATTAAAAATATATTAAAAAATATAATATTAAGATGTAATAAATTAAAAATAAAATTAAAACTAATTAAAAGAGATTAATTTCATTAATAATATTTTAATTTATAAGTCGCATATATTATGATATTCTAACTTTATTTTACTTATTTAAAAATATTTAAATTTTATGATATGAGTGCTTTCATCCACATTTTGTACATGTCATTAACGGCACTCCCACGTGTATTTAACTTAATTTTTTTAATAATTTTTTTTTATATTTTGCCATATCATATACTTACCATCTAAATGGAAATAAAGTGCGGTGTGCAAGTGGAGCCATCTTTCCCTCTTCTTTTCAATTAACCATTACTTATTTAAGTCCACATCAAATTACGATACCCATGCACGATTTGACCTCAATCTATCAATTTAATCACCAATTAATTAAATATTATCCACCAAAATATGATTATAATCAATTACCCTATGTAGCTTCAATTCCAGATACAGAGCAATATAAAAAATAGTTTCACGTTTTAACATGCTAGACAAGCACTAAAAACAAGAACAAGAATAACTGAAAATTGAAAAGAAAAACACTTACATATGGAATCCATTCGCCATTCCTTCTCTTGAGATGCAAAACAGGAAACTCAATAATTGCTCTTGAAAATTGAACAGAAAAACACTTACAAAAGGAACCCAGTCGCCATTCCTTCTCTTGAGATGCAAAACAGGGAACTCAGCAATAGCAATGAGTCTATTCCAGCGAATTCTATACATAGACGAAAACTTACCCTTTAAATTTACCTTTCCCATCAATCCTGACACTCCAATTAAACTCATTAAAATTCTCATCGATTCCAATAATAGGAAAAGCACCCTCAGAATCATATCATAAAAGTTCGTAATCGATAGAGTATTAGGGTCCGAAGTAATAATCGAAGCATTAGATATACATAAAATCCGTTTATATCTACTCCGCCAGGAGTGTTTAACGACGAAATATCGGGCAATGTACTAAGGCACTTCTTGTATAGAAGGGGCATAATTTGAAGTAGTAGAAGAAGAAGAAGGGGAATGATCAGGTGGATGATGGATGATAGGAAGTGAACTGTATTGTTGTTCTAGGTAGTGAAGGGTATGGGTACAAGGAGCGTTGCTAAAACAATGGAAAATAAAAGAAAATGGAGAAGAAGAAGAAGAAAAAGAAAGAGTTGTTTTAAGGAGAAGAATGATTGCATCATCTGTCGGTGAGTTTCTCGTCTTGGTCTAGATCTGACAAACATTTTCATTTTTACACAGATCTACGACCAACTTGGCGTAGAGCTTTTAGATGCTCTAAGGCTTCTGATCAAGCCGCAGCCTCTGGTCCTCTGCTCCGTCGCCGGCTCGTCGCAACTGGCTACTCGTCCGTCATCTCTCAGGTTGTGGTTCACTGTTTGGCAGTGAGAGAAAGAGAAGATTGTGGTGACGACTCAGTGTGGTTCACGCGCATAAAAATTAGAAATATATAGTTGGCATCTGACGCGGCTTAATTTAAATTTAAAAAGTGGCCATGTGTGCAAACCGTTAATCAAATAGACGGAAAAAAAAATAGTGCAACTACAGAAAAAAAAAATTCAAAAATTAACGAAAGATGGATGAGATCCTTTATTGAAAAAAATATTTTTAATTGTAATAAACTCAAAATTTTGGGAAATCAACAATTAATTTAAAAAAAATGTGATTGCTTGTTTTTTAATGTGTTTAGATCCTATGAATGGTTACAAGAAATTTATTATTAAAAAAATTTATTTGCTTGTAAAAAAAACATTCTAAAGATTTCTATGATAAAAAAAAAAAGTTATATTTAAAAATTTAATTATAATTTTTTAAATTTGATATTGATCAAAATTGGATTTGTAAAAAGCATCAATAATTTTATATTTATATCAAATTTTGGTAAAAAAAAAAAAAAGTCAAATATTTATTATGTTAGTGATAAATTAATTCAATTTATAATAATTTTATGTGTTTATTGCAACAATAAAATATATACAGAAAATTGTGAAAACAAAGTTAAGCAGTAAAATGAATATGATTTTTTCATCAACACATTGATCACTTATATTAAGAAAGACATTGCGAGACAATTTGATTCTAATTTTATTATTAATGCATTTGATATATAAAAAAAAAATCGATGAGGACAATCTAAAATGCCTAATATTTATAAATCGTAGATATATAGATAATTATAATTTTTTTAATATTATTATTTTATTTAAAAATGCATAGAAAAATATGATATTTTTATTAGTAATTATAAATATTTATTTTTGATATATGAAATATATTTTTACTAGTAATCAAAAAATGAACTTCTGGATTGAGTCCTTCATTTATTATTTTATGAATTAATGCCCACATAATTTTACATAAAAATAAAATAAATAATAAATATTTGAATTTCTATTGGACAAGCTGATCATTCTTTCAGAAATTGAAAACTTATCTAGTGACTTTGTGCAGTTTTTATTTCCATAAGGAGAATCCAAACCAGATTTTAGTGAAAGCTTCCTAATTTCAAATGTCTTTATGCTTTTGGATGTAGCTAAATTCTCTCTCTCTCTCTCTCTCTCTCTGTAAAAAGGACTTAACTGTATATAGTTACTGATCTAGAAATATTGTAAATTTTCTTTATTTTCCTTTATAAGATATAGATAACAACTTGACATTTAAATATAAGTATAATTTGTCCTCAAGTACCATACTAACTATTACCTTCAAGTGTGCAATTTGTCTGGTGCTTGCATTACCTCATGAAAAAAAATAGGTCAAACTGCTTTCTACTCCCTCCCCCTTATTAATCTCTTTTCCACATTTCATGTGTTTTTGGATTTTTCATATACCTAGTACTTCACTAGACATTTCAATAGTTTTCAAAGGGATATTATAAAAAAAGAAAAATTTTAATTTCAAAATTAATAGAGTCGATTATATATATATATTTTTTTCACTTCAAATAATTTTAGATGATATATCTCGATAATTGTAAAGCTTTTAAATTATATTATATATTTTTTTTCTATGTAAGTTTAGTTATACTTTTTTATTTTTTTCTCCTCTCACAATATATTCAATTTTTCTAATCAAACTCTCCCTATAGGTTAAAATTTAAATATATTAATAGGTTAAGAATACGATTATTAATTTATAAATTATAAGATTTGACAATGATTTTATCCTTACACTTAGTATATGTTTAGTCATGAGTTTAAAATGATTTTAGTAAATTATTTATGGATTCCATAAAGCTTAATTTGAATTAGGAAATTATGATTTTTTTAAAAACTAAATTTTTTTAATTTTTTTCAAAATATAATTTATCAAAAGCAATTAAATCTTTTTAAAAAGATAAAAATAATTGAAAATTTAAAAAGAAAGTCGAAACTCAATCCCAAACAGACACTTCCCCAGTACCCCAATCAAGTTTTTGATGTTTTATGATACTTCGAGGTTTTGTCTAAAGGAAATTTACATGTATTTATAAATTTATGTATAGAAATATTTGGGAGTTTGGCAATATATTAGACATGACTGAAATAAAAATACATCTTGTTTCTTTTTCTTCATAACAAGCTCAATCTTCAAGGCAATGTTAGGTCCATCCATAATCTTACATGAAAAAGCACATTAAATTTGTTTCTTCAGCCCAACTCATAATTGCAATGTTACTTGCTTCTAGCTCAACAATGTTTACTGGATCCACCTTTGATAGTATAAGGCCCACTTTTTTACCACATGAAGCAATGTCGCTTTTAGGGTCGGATCTATTCAGTTTAATCAATTTGTAAGATTTTATCAAATTAAATTAATTTTTTTATTTAAAAATTTTTTAAACTAAATTAAATTATTATTATTATTAAATCTCATATTTAGTTTGCCAATTTCAAATTAAATATATTTTTTTTTTGTAAATTATTATTATTTTATCATAAATTGAGAAAAAATACATATAAAATATTGGTGATAAAAAATACACAAAACTTATTTATTTCAATAATTAATACATCCAAAATTTATATTTTTTTTAATAATTAAAATTTTTTTATTTATATTTAATAAATTTTAATGAATGATTATTTTTTAAAAATTTTAAATTAACGATAAGTAAAAAAAATATATATAAATGTATATAAAATGAATAAAATATAATTAATTAATTAATTATATATAACTTAGTTCAGTTTGAATTAAAAAAATTCAAATCATAAATCAAATATTCTTTAATTTATTTTATTTTTCAAATTAATATCAAATCAAATAACTATAAACTATTTAGTATAATTTAATTATTTTGATTTAATTTAATCGATTTGATTGATTTAGCTTTCATCTTTTATCTAGAGACAGGTTCATATTTGGACAAGAGAAACATGTGCCACGTCTTAAATTTTAATTTTTTTTTTATAAATTTTTGATAAATTATATTTTAATTCATAAAAATTAATATAATTATTATATTAGTCTTTATTTTTTAAAAATTCACTAATTAATTCATATATTTTTATTCATTTAATATAATCGATCATTTCATTTATTTTATTGTTAAAATTCTATAAAAATATTAAAATATTTTCATTTATATTTAAATTTTTCATTTCAATTATAATTAAATTTAAATTATTTTTATTATAATAATTTGCATGAAATAAATATTATAATTTAAATTTATAATTTTATTAAATTATAATATTATTATTAATTTAATAATTTAATTATAAATTTTATTATTTCACTTAAATAATAATAAAATTTTAATAAAAGGGAGAATTATTTGTATGCATAAAATTAAAATTTTAATTAAAAATTTTAAATTATTGATATTAAAAATTTTATTATAAAATTTATAGATAAATTGATAGAAATTTTTAAACAAACACTTTATAAATAAAGAAAGATAATAATAAATTCTAACAAAATTATTTTTCATGTTAATTCTTAATTTAATTTGTATTTACTATATTATTAAGTTTTATTCATATAGAATTGTGACTCGTTCATAAAATTTATGGATCCATATCCATTTTCTTGCTCGAAAATTGAACACTGCCCTCATCTTCGCCATGGCTGCAATTATCTCCCTCTGCTCCGTTCAAAATGACAATGTACCTGCATTGCCTTGTTCCACTTTTAAGGGAAATTTAAAGTTAAAGACATGTAATTCAAATCCTCTTAAACTCCACAGCAATGGCAAATTAAAGGGAAGACCACAGTTTGAAGTTGTCAATCAAGCTGCAGCTACTGTTTCTGGTGCTTCTACAGTATCAAATCTGAGGTTCAGACTGGATAATTTAGGCCCACAACCGGGTTCTAGAAAGAGGGGAATGAGAAAGGGAAGAGGTATCTCTGCTGGACAAGGTAACAGTTGTGGTTTCGGTATGAGAGGCCAGAAATCGCGTTCTGGTCCTGGTGTTAGAAAAGGGTTTGAAGGTGGTCAGATGCCCCTCTACCGTCGCATCCCCAAATTGTGAGGAATTGCTGGAGGTAATTGACAAACCATCTCTTTTTTTTTTTTTTTGAATCATTGTGGGGGTATTTTAATTGCTATCCTTTAGTTTAGAGTTATTTATGTGTGTGATAAAATGCCAATTTGTTTATGAAGAAATGAAATAGTTACAGAATTGGACTTAATAATTTACTCCATTTAGTCTTTTCTTGACCAACAGAGTGATGTGTTAATATAATAACAAATGGAAATACATTCAGTCCATCCCGTGGCTGCAATAGCAAGGGAAAATGAATTTGAACAATTCCAAACAATAAATAAATTATTTTTACCCTTTTTGTCCCTTGATGTCAAGACCTTGTCGAATATGAAAAAGTCTTAGCTGGTTTTCTTGTGGGTTTTTAGTTGATTGAAGTATTCATAAAAGTAACCTGGAACACGGAGTAGAAATAACCTGAATTTTTCAGTTGAAATTAAACTTCTAAAAGAGACTTTAGAGCTGGAACCTCAATAAGGAAGTATTATGGATTGTAATTTAAGATTCCTTGCAAAATAGTATTGCTAATGTTCTGTTAATATTGTGGCTATACTTAGTATTTCCCTGTGTGGTAAATCTTTGTAAAGAAAGTGAATGCTTGAATAGGGGATAACTGTAATACAGTCCTAGGACTTCTTTTCTTTCTTACTATCAATTGTATCAGTATCCTATAAAATTAACAAAGCATTTGGAGGTACAAGTGTTCCATAAGGGATGGAAGCAGGTAATAATAGAGCTGTCATCATAATTGGTTAAGAGAGACTGTTTTGTAGTTTCATTAGATGCTTTATTTTGAATTTTCATGTCGCATATGAAGCTAGCTATTGTAAATTACCCCTGAGTCAACAAAATTTGAATATTCCAAGTCAGATGCCTTGTTTCAAACTTTGAAAAGGATGGATCAGAAATTTGTTATTGAGCATTTATAGAATTTATTGATGATTCTCCAAACCATGTGGTTGGTAGCATTTTGCTAAAATTATGGTATTTCTTAGTCTTAAAAGAGGTCAGGGTAGTTGATGGGCCTTCTACACATATTGGTTTGGTTGTAAATGGCTTTTAATTTTGTTAATAACTTATCTTGGAATTTCATGATAACATAATTTTCTTGATGTCGTAGACATTTACTCAAAAAAAATCACTTGCTGTTAAAATGAATATGAACTATCTGTATCAGCATTCACAGGTTTGATATTAGTATCCACAGGTTTTGCTTGTGCGTACCTTCAGATTTACACTGATATGCCTTTGTTCTTATGAAGGTATGCATGCGGGTTTACCTAAATATGTCCCTGTGAACTTAAAAGATATAGAAGCAGCAGGATTTCAAGAAGGGGAAGTGGTGTCATCGGAGAGTTTGAAAGAGAAGGGCTTGATCAATCCATCCGGACGAGAAAGGAGACTCCCTTTGAAGGTATGAATGATCTCTAACTATGAGTGACAGTTTCAGGAGTTATATCTAAAATTCACATCTGTTTGCTTATTTTTTTACATTTGGCGCCACAACTTCTTTTCTTATATCAATAAATATTTGCAACATTAAAACTTAAGACCATTAAAGCCTTATGCAATATTTCTATTGGAGTTGCGTGTTTCTAACGTTTGTTTGTTTGTCCTATAAGCACAAGGACTTTATCTGATACCAGTTTGTCTAAATCTGAATGCAAGTATTTGGAATATAAATTTAGGAGCTGTCTACTGTGATCATTTTAAAATATGGACTTGAAAGATGCATGTGTCAACCTTTATTTTGGCGAGCTTGCAGTTCAACTGTTTATGCAGAACATAATTTGTATCACATTAACTAGACTACTAGAGCATTGAAAAATATAAAATGTGACTTTTTGATCCTGTGCCTTGTAAAGCCTTTTTGTTGGAAGGGTTTGCTCATCCCCACTGCCAATATTAAAAATATAGGACATCTAACTTATTTTGTGGCTTCTTTCATTTGATTTTCAGAGTATCTGCTATTGGTTTTTAATATACTGGACAATTTAGTGGAAAAATGGTTAAATGTTGCCTTTATCTGATTCTGATGGCTTCAGGTGTGAAATGTGTTTTCCTTCCATAGTTGAGGGAGTAGAAAATTTGTCATTAAGGTTCTAGATGAAATGAACATACAATGTTAAACATCACAGCTAATTTTCCCCTTCAACTTTCAATGAAATGAACGCCCTTCAACTGGTGAGTTAAAACTTTCTTCAATGTATTGTATTTTATCAAAATAGAATAAAGGCCTCTCATTCAGTGAGCTTAGAGTTTCTACTGTACATATTTTTCTCAATATTTTAAGAAAAGACGAGCATAGGAAACCCAAGCCATAATAATTGTCTTTGTCAATTGCTTAATGACTAAGGGAGGGGGGCACAAGGAGGGGCCATGTCCACCCCTAACCTCCAAAATGCAAAATTTGACTTAATATATGTGCTACTTGGATGTGTAAACTGTAAATTATGGTATAAAAAATATGGTCTCCCTTGAATATATATATTTTTTTGGCTCCGTCACTTCCACTGTTCAAAGGCTACTTATAACTGATTGCAAATAAGATGGTTATGGACAAATATTGTGTTTCAAACAGTTATTTTTGCCTTGACTGCTTGCCGTAGTTGAACAAAAAATCTTGCCATAGTTATAAAAAAAAAATTGTGATTGTTAAAAAAGTGACAGGGCGATATAGGTTAATTGCATGTGAGAAAGTGTAAAAATATTGTGTTTCAAATAGTTATTTTTGGGATTTGTTTATCATTTTCTTTTGGATTTAGATTCTAGGTGATGGAGAGCTAAGCGTGAAGCTGAACATTAAGGCTCGTGCCTTTTCAACATCAGCGAAGGAGAAGCTTGAGGCTGCTGGTTGCTCTCTAACTGTATTACCTGGCCGCAAGAAGTGGGTGAAACCATCAGTTGTTAAGAACCTTGCACGGGCAGAGGAATACTTTGCAAAGAAAAAGGCTGGAGCTGCTGCATCCGAGCCAGTCTCTGCTTGAACCATTTGTCATTTTATGCTTTTTAAGAAGGTATAAAATTTCACTTGGAGATAAACAGCAGAGTTATTCAATTTTTTTGTTAGATTTCCTAGGTCTTCTAGGCTGTATCTTATTGCTTTTATGTCTTCCGTTCATTCAAACCCCTTCTGTAATTTGGTTTAAATTTCACCTTACCTCTCTTTCTCTCTCTCTCCAACAACATGGTAGAAGTCTCAACACTCTTGTTAATGTTTTTGAGATGAAGCATATCTCACATGAGGTGGGCTCTACTTGTATGATGGAGTTTACTCCCATGTGAGTATGGGTGATATGTACACTGGGCCAAGACGAGATTCTCTAAATAATGATTTTCTAAACAAATCTTTTCCTCTAAATAGTGATTATGTCTACAGTGAAACTAAATCAATCTTAATGAGTGGAGCTATGGGGAAAGCCAAACTACTTTTGATTATGCTCCAAATATCTTTAATTTTGGAATTGGGATGGTCCAAATTTGTTGGCATCAAAAAATAGGAATCTGAAAAAATAGAAGAGGATTAACATTAGTCAATGTTATTTGATCAAATTCAATTACATTGTCACATCTAATTTTGCTCATTTCATTCTAGTATTGATTCTATCGATCAAGGCACAAAGTACTTATTGATCCATGAAGCAACAACTTTAGATTCCATCAAATGGGTCACAACTCCATAGGTGAAATGGTAAAGAATAAAAAAAAAAATAGAGTTATGTGTTGGGGGCATTAAGCATTGGAATTATCTTGCAATTAGGCCTTAATGATTTCTAATTATTCCCTCTTTAGACAAAGAATCAATCCATTAAAGCTTTGCTGTTTAGAGATAAGTGAAAAAGGCAAAGTGATAGTAGTTCTTTTTTTACTCTTTCCCGCAAAATTGCAAGGCCTACCTTTAGCAGCCTCATCTAACTTAATGCATGTGGTTAGGAAATACACACACAAATTAAGATTTAAATCTTTTTTAAATCTTAATTTATGAATAAGTTAAGGGTCTTGTGTGTACCTTTAGCAGCCTCATCTAACTTGACTTGTTCATAAATTAAGATTTAAAAAAGACCCTTAACTTGAAGATACCTTGATATTTTGTCTTCCTATACCATTCTCTTGCTTATCCAAAAATTATACCATTCTCTTGCTTATCCAAAAAAGAAAAAATCTTTGAGGTTTAGAAATTGATTACGTTAATTGCTACACCTGGCAGCACAAACTTAGGTCAAGGATGTTACTAAAATGACTGGCCACTGACGGAAGCAGCATCGGCAATGGAACCATGTGGTTAATGGCCATTTTTGTATGTTATTTTTATACCTTTTCTTGTCAAAATTGATCTTAGGCAGGAATTAGTGTTGAAATGGGAAGATTGAGAGAGAGATTATTTGGTTTATTGCATGAAAATGACTATATTACTTGAGTTTCCAACCAATTTCTTAAAGAAATAAGAAATTTGTTGAACTAGACAAATGGAAACTAATTTGTTCCGTGTTAAAGTGAATTTTAATTTGAATTGACTATCACTCAATTCTTTCATTCTTTCTAATTTCAATAATTAAAACAATAGAATTAAAATAGTAAGTAATATTGGAATAATTTAATAAAATGAATCTACCAAGAAAATGTCTTGTATCCAACGGTATAACATTGTCCAGATTAATAGAAGATTAAAAGTAAATCAACTTATTGCATATAAATTTAGAGTTGGATCTTGATAAATTTTATTAATTACGACTTAATTAAGTGATTATTGTACTATAAGATAACATCGATTTCAATTGGAAATTTTAATTGGGAAGTTCGAATTTTTTATCTTCTTATATATTATATTTTATATCTTATATTTTTTTTATGCGTTATATTATTTATGAAAAAAATATTAATATTAAAATATTTTAAATAAATAAATAATATAACATATAAAAAAATATAAAACAATAAATAAAACATACAATAAAGTAAAATATTCAAACTACTAGTTGAAAATTAAAATGGCAAATCAATATCATAATAATACATGAACATATAATATATATATATTATATCTTTTCTTAAATGATTGCTAGTAATGAAAAATTATATCCTTATACATTATAATATTGATTTGTCACTCCAATCAAAACTTGTAGTTGGAATCATAATATCACTGTATAATTTCTCATCTTTTAAGTCAATTAGAGCACATCCCTGAGCCATGTGGTAATAACCCAGTGAAATTTTACAAGAAAATGAAATTCATATACAGCTAGGTAGGAAACATTTGGATGCTTATTTCCCACCAACACATTTATTTTTCTGGTCGCAATCACCAACTATATTCAATATTATTGTGTTGAAGCAAAGCAAAAAAAAAAAAAAAAAAAAAAAAAACCCAACTCAAAGCAAATAGAATTTAAAACAGAAAACATTAACTCAAGTTCTGATTAGAAATTTGATTTAAGAGAGTCCGAATTGTTAATTTATTTAGATGGTGTTTGTATCCGCAATCGAATACTCTCATTAATTGAGATGAAATATTGAATTTTTAACTTAAAATCATTTAGTTTGATAATAAAAATTAAATAATGAATTTTAAACTTAATAAATTTTTTTATAAATAGCAAAATTCAACTTATTTTAAAAAATGCTTTTGATAAAAATGCTTTTTAAAATAATATTTTTTTATTATTCATAATCACTTTTGAATAAATAGTAAAAAAGAAAGACTCGTTATATTTAAAATTTTAATTTTATATATTATAATATAAATTTTTAATTATGAAATTATTATTTTAATAATTAAAGTTTATTCATAGGATAGTCTAATCTATTAGATTTGGACTTATTTATATTCTTCTAAGGAGTTTCTTCTTTAGTTCTGGTTGTGGGATGGTATTTTATCTGCTTTGTTTTTTTTTTTTTTTTTCAAGTATATATTAAGAGATACTGAGAGTTGAAGTTTCTTTGGTTTTGGGTTTTGTTAAAAATTTATATTTTAATTATTGTATCTGATTTTATCTAATATATTTTAATGTTATTCTTAAAGAAGAAAAAAGAAAAAGTATTGACAAAGTAATGGAGTGGCGCAGTCAGTACTTAGTAGTGATAGTCATGAACATTTTATGTTGTGGAAAAATGATTGGTCCAAATTTAAAATTGATTCAGAGCACACATCATCTAATCAAATCGAGTACCAGAACAAGAGTCGACCAGACTGGAATTTTTTTTTATTCAATAATATATAATTATAAATACTAATTTTTAATGGGTATTCCCATTTAAAAAAATAATAATAATCTAAACATTAAAATATTAAATTAATTTTATTTAAATTATATATTTCTTTAATTTTTTTTATTATCATTATATAGGATATTTTCAATATTTATATTAGTATATAGGGTATAAAAACAACGACCAGAGGCTTTTGCTAATATAAAATCAAGTTTATAATATATCAACGATAAATCATATTTTTCACTTCGAAAATCAATCTTAAAATCTTTTTCATACCATCCGGATATCTAAAATTATCTTAACAATAATAAAAACAGTGAAACTTTGAATTCAATAAAAAAATTTAAATAAAAAAAATTGAAAATAACCATTTTTAAATTTTGATTTGCATACCATATTTGGTTAATAAAAAAAAATTCTTATTAGTATTGACTATAATTCAATATCTCCAGTGGAGGAGCCATTAATAGTTTAAAGTGCGCATAAGCACACCCTGAATAAAAAAAAATTATATATATTTATATTTTGTCAATTTATAACCCTTGAATTTATTTGAATGGTTCTAAATTTATAAAAAATTAATATTATAAAGAAAAGCTTGATACTCAAGTTTATAAATAAATATTAATAAATTGTTTGTAGCCATTGATAATCATTTTAATTACTAAATAAAAAATTCAAATAAAATTTAATAAATTTACTCATTAATTATTATTTTTTTTTACTTGTCTCTATTTTTGCTCCTCTCGATGAATCACTAAATCTTATTTTTTAAAGTTTTATTTTACACTTTTTATTCTTGCTTTTTCTTTTTTAATTATAATTTTTATTCTTGCTTTTTTTTAATTACAATTAAATTTTGTAAATTTAATTTTTTATTAAATCAATTCAGATGCTTTTATAATTTAATCATTTTCAATTGATAATAAGTAATCAATAGTTTTATAAATTATTTTAGATTTTCATTGTTAAGATTAAATTCCATATATGTTTTCTTATATATAATTTATCATATTTTTAATATTGTTAATTTGATAATTATTTTTTCTTAAATATTCAATACAAAAAGATTTAAAGTAGGGTAAAAAATTAGATTGTTTATTTTCCATTTATTAATTTTTTAGATTTCATGTTCTTATACTAAAATTATATCTAAATTATATTATTTTTTTTTATTTATATATACTATCAATTTATTTTTTAATATTTTTTAATTTTTATATTAAAAAATATAATATAAATGGATATCCTTGATTTCAAGGTCTTGGTTCTGCCACTAAATATCTCAATTCAATACTACTAAAACACATTAATTTTTAAATTCAATAATAGAGGTGTTTGGATTCTCTTAAAAAGGAGATAATTACTTAAAATTATTGTTTAAGAAGTTTTTAACTTTTTAAGTGAAAATTATAGAGTTTGGATGTTTTTTAAAAAATAGAATTGATGAGGTGTTTTTAATAAAAAAAAAAAAAAAAAGTTGAAAAGTGTAGTTTATTTTCAATTGAATTTTTTATTTTTTATGATTCTTTTACCTTTAATAAAATTAAAAAAATAATATAATAACATCCAAACACTTTATAATTAAATCTTAATTTCATAATTTTTATTTTTTAAAAATTTATTATATAATAACATAATAACATCCAAACACTTTATAATTAAATTTTAATTTTATAATTATTATTTTTTAAAAATTTATTATATAATTTAAATCTTAATTTTATAACAAAATTCAAACAACCGAATATTACAATCATCCTTCTTATTAGAGGCTTCAACTTTCATGGTAATAATAAACCGAATATTACAATCATCCTTCTTATTAGAGGCTTCAACTTTCATGGTAATAATAATAGTTAATATTTTCAAAACCAAGAAGGTCAAAAGATTAGAAATTTAATAGGGATGGAATTAATTAAATCGAAAAAAATTAATATATATATAATTTGATATTTATTATATATGATGAAAATAAATATAATATAATTATAGATAAAATATTATATTTCTTATGGTGTCAATCTAATAATATTAAATAAAAAATTATATATATAGTAAATTACGAATATTTATTTGCTCAAATATTTACTTACGCAATAGGATAATATGATATAGTATCATAATTTTAACGTCGGATAAAAATTAAAACGAAACTATTGAAATTCTCTAGTTTCTTTTAACTCAAAATAGTCTCATTTTTAATTGATAAAAATCACATCGTTTTGATAAAAAATAAAAAATAAAAAAATTGATCCGTTTGAATCGAAAAAATCAATTTGATTCGATTGATTCATCGATTAATCGATCAATTTATTAATTTTTTATCTGATTTTTTGAAGAGAAATAAAAATAAAACTAATCAACCTGATTTTTATTTGATTCTCAATTTTTTAATATCACTAATAAATTTTATTCCATTTTGATAAGCATGATAACAGTAATTGTCCACTTGACGAGGAAACGTGGCCAATGTGTCCTTTTATTCCGAAAATGGGAGAGTTGACTGCTTAAAACATGGTCGCTCTCTTTCTTGTAACTTCACCCTCCACGTGATATTAATAACCTATTTATTAAAACAAAATTTTATGAAAATGAAAGCTCAATATATATGATTCCATTTCCATATACTATTTATTACTATAATTATAATAATAAGATAAAATTAAAAAAAAAATTGTATGGACCGTAATGACCCATAAAAGAATGAGAGAAAGAAAGGTAGTATCCTTCTCATCTCCACCGTCTCACCATCATCTTTATCACATTATTTCATTATTATATTTATCATAAATTAAATTCTATATGTATACGAACTCAATTTTTTTTATTTTTTTTAATATTAAAAAATAAATATTTTAAATTTATATCTAAGAAAATATGAAATTATCATTCGATTATGTCTCTTTACGTAATTATTTATTTTTAGTTAAAAATTTTGGTATTGTCTAAAATATATTTTTAATAATGAAATTTATTTTAATTCTTAGTATTCATTTAATAAGTGAGATTTAAATTTTGATATTCACTATAGTATTACATTATTGTTATTTTAAGATATCAACTAAATATATTTTAATTTAGTTAAAAAATAGGGAAAAAATAAAAATAGAAGTGAGACAAATTCAAAAGGAATAAATGGTTGTGGTTGGACAGTTCAATATTATTACAGAATGTTATATATTTTAAAAGGTAGAGAAATGAATCAACTACCTAATAAAATTTAGGTAGTGGGATTTACCGTCAAGTACATTTATTTATCTAAAAAGAAATATTCATAATAATTAAACTTTTGTTGATTAACGAATAACATCGTCATTAGCAATAATGATAAAGGTAAGAATTACTTATGATTCCTATGAAATTTAGTTAATTTCAACGCCAAGCATAGGTTGAAAAAAGAAAAAAATAATAATTACATCAGGAAATGTGATTTTTTTTATATATAAAAAAATTATTAAATATAATTTAAATAGTATTTAAAATATTGCTGGTTTTTATAATTAATAAACTTCAGTTGTCTTCTATTGCCAAAATTTCTTCCACAGTTTTTCCAATTCTTAATGGAGTTTATTTAGGATTTTAGATTTCATAAATATGTTCATTTAAAATTGATTTATATATAATTGTTGTATGAAATAGTGTGTGTATATGCACCTGTATTTTTTTTTCTACATTGAAAAGCATTAAAAAATTTAATTATAATTCATATAAAATATTATTGTCTATGAAACTTGAAAAGAATATATATATATATATATATATATATATATATATATATATATATATATATATATATATATATATATATTGTTGTGAAGAGTTTATATATAATAAAAAAATATTAAAAAATGTTGGATATATAT
>CANXYC013135570.1:0-14436 GCA_948193065.1 Aleurites moluccanus
GTAATAGGTTGTATGACTGAATTTTGGAGCATTTCAGTGACTAATTTCTCTATTTCTTGTTTTTAGAAGTGGGGGTTAGGGTTTGAATATTAACAGGTTGAGTGTTTGAAGTCAATGGTATTGAATGGTTATGACTCCTGAATGGAGGCAAGGTCTTAGGTTCAAAAAAAACATCACTGTGGTTTTGCAGTAATTATTCTAGCTCTGTATTGGTTAAGGGTGGAACTAAGTGAGGGTCAATGTCTGGGCCATTGCTTCTTAAGGCTTCAATGTTGCAAATACAGAATAGTGGGGTCTGGAAATCCTGCCCTTTCCTCATTAAAATACTGCTGGTATTCTGCCACTTGCTCTCTTGAGCCATGCCCTTAAGAGTTATATGTTTCCCATTAAAAGAGAATGTTATGCTTGATTTGTCAAAATCAAGCAATATAGGATTGAAACTTCTCAACTAGTCAACTCCTAAAACCATATCAAGTCCTCCAAGTTCTAGCACTCTTAAATCAAATGAAAATTTGTGAGTTTGCATTTCCCAACTAAAACCTTGGCAATGATGACTACAGTTAAGGGTTCTCCCATCTGCAACTTTAATGGAGATTACAGGAATCTTGATAAGTACCAGTTTTAATTCTCTAGCTACTTTTTGATCAATGAAACTATCAATATAATCAACTGTCTATCTCTATATCTGCCTTGGATTTTAATTGTTTCAGCTCCCTCACTACCCTCAATAGCATGTATAGGTAGCTCAGATTCTTCCTCTATTAATCATTCTTCTCCTAGATCCTCCTCATTGTCATTACTACCTTTAGTGTCTCCTTCTACTTCAGTGGTTAAGGCTGTCAAGGTCTTGGGTTTACACTGATGTCCTGGAAAGCATGGTTCTAGTAGGGTTCCTAGTGGATGAAGGTGGTGGTGGAAAGGTTTTCTGGTTGAAGCTTGCAGGTTTAGGTAGGATTACAAAGGTATTAGTATTGTTATTTGGTGTATACTGCAGCCTCTGTGTAATAGAATCAGGTTTAAGAATGTTAATAGGGTTTGGTGGCTTTGGTGGATGTGAAGGATAGTAATTTGGTCTATTAGTGAGGTTACTGGTTGCTTGAGGGTTACTTTTGGCTTGATTAATTGCAGATCTTTGGAACCAGGAGTTAGTTTGATTGGTTGAATGGTGTTTATGGTTCTTGTTCACAATCTTTTCCTGCAGCCTAGCTATCTCTGCTGCCTTAGTAATAGAAACAAGTTTCAACATCCTCACTACCAATTTGATTTCTTCTTTTAATGCTCCCATAAACCCAGACAGGAAATAAGTTTCTCTGAGTTCTGGCATAAACTTTTCAAGCCTAATTTTCAGATCTTCAAACCTATCTAAGTATTCTTCTACAATTCCTTCTTGTCTTAATCTCATAAACTCCTCTATAATGTCATCAACTTCTTCTTCTCCAAATCTTTCACACAAATACCTTTCAAACTCTTCCCAAGTCTTAATACTTCCCCTAATCTAGTTTTGAAACCAATAATCTGCTTTGCCTACTAAATACAAGCTTGCTAACCCTACTCTGTGTTCCTCAGCAATTTGGTAAATGTCAAAGTATTTGACACATTTTTTAATTCAAATTCTGGGTTCCTCTCCTTCAAAATTTAAGAGTTCTATTTTAGGGCAAAATGAATTTTTACCTCCCGGATTATTTGTGGTGATTCCCAATTCAATAGGCTATGATAGTGCATGGTTTGGGGAGAGCTTGTAGTTCCTATCCATCCTCCAGGTGGTTTTGGCAATAATCCTTTTTCCCCATTAATAGAGTACTTGTTGATCGTCAAGTCCGGACCATCATTATTGCTGACTTGTTCTTTCCCTTTATCCAACAACATCTTGTTCATGAAGGCCCTCATTTCTTCAAAAACTTGGTTACTTTGATTGTTGGTCATTCTTAGTTCTTCCAAGACTTCATTGTTTTTGTTACTGCTCCTTTTAACTTCTTCTTTAAACTCGGCCATATTTTTCAAGGTTAACTCTTGTAATGCTCAAAATTGTTCCTTTAACCCAACCATTTTTATGCCATCATTACTGACTATTGTAGACTTGGTCATTGTAATATTGCTTCAAGAGGAAGAAGACTCAGAGTGACTTTTCCTCTCGTAGCAGCTCTGATACCAAATGTTAGGATTGTTGATCCTAACAGTTTAGTATTTTAGGAATTTAGGGTTTACAGGTAGAAGAATTAGAAGAATAGAAGAGATTAAGTAGAAATTAGGGTTTGGGGAAGGAGGAATTAGAGAAGAAGACAAAATTCTAGAATGAGAATAGAGTTTTTATTAATCAACCTCAAAAAAGGATACAAAATTATTGATTTGCAGCCTTAATATAGCTTCCAGAGATCAGTTCCCACTGGATAGCTTCTGAGTGAAGCTATGCACTTATTCATACAACAGACTCCTAACTACCAGCCTATAATTCCGGATCTAGATCTATTGCCAGCTGTGTTTTAGTTACTACACATCTGTATTAGCTACTCAATATTACAACTGAGCTAATAACACCACATTTAACTACTTAACATAGTCATTAACCTGCCATACAAACAACAAAACTTGACAATTACACATTTACCCCTTTTCTTCCTCTAAACTTCTTCCTGTAGTATGTAACATCCTACTTCATCTTTCATCACATTCACATTTTCAAAATTATTTCTAATTATCATGTTGTGTAGGTAATAGAGGAATTGAACTTGAAATGTTAGTTTTTAATGCCTTGTTTTACTATAATTTTAATTTTAACTTTACCCTAATTCTAATTTTTAGAATCAGAATTTTAGCCCAGAATATTCTCTTGTCATGTCCTTGTGTTCGACACACATGTCCTCAGCTTGTCCCTTCAAAAAAAATTTAAAAATAAAGTCTGACAAACCACGTGGCATGTCCCTGTGTCCAAAAGTCCAGCACAGCAGACCCAAGAAAGCGGCTGTGCTTCCTAGCTTCTGATATATAGCATTTTTTTTTTTGGTAGTTTGTGAAGGTTGTTTTGCCTTTTTCAATAGGCAGCTATTGCCTTATAAAATAATTATGTGAACTTAGTTTTGAAAGGACTAATAATGGAGGACATAGCATATGCCTTTGTATTGCGTTGATTACTGATATGATATTGATGGATGGGATCTATGTACTTTTTTGTGTCGATGCAGGCAGTTCCATCCTTTCCTAGTTCATTCCCACATCTGTTCTCTGGCAAAGATGACCTCCGTTGCTTAATTCCATGTGCAATTGACCAGGTAAAAAGCCTCTCTATGCAGAAGGTTTTGTCCACTATTTGAATATACTTTTGAATGTAACTAATGTTAATGGACACATACTGCTCCATATGGAGTATTCTTGTAACTCCTCGACTCCTGTCATGTTTGATAATTTGATTTAATACTTAATTAAAATTATAACTTAATTTTTATAATATCCATGTTACTAGACTTTTTTTTTTTTTTTTTTGCTGTCATGTTTTGTGAACATTTTTTTTAATACTTGACATCTTAAAATTTTTAGCTAACATGATCTTTCTTAATTATTAGTTTATCTTCATCATGCCAATATGATTATTTTCTGTTACCATCACCATAGATTCCTCTCTCACCAATAACACCTTCAATTTCATTACAACTACCACCTACACAACCACTACTTTGATTATCTTAATCATTTCTTTTTTTTTTTCCGAGTTAGTTATTTTATTTTCCAACAATTGAATTTACAGTTTTTTTTCTAATTTTAAAATTTTAGCACTTAAATAAGTATTATAAAAGTTACTCCATTTCAGCTCTTAAATAAGAATTATATGGACGATTACTGGGAAGGTGCATGTTAGCTTCATTCTCGTGTCAGTTGTGGCTTTATCTTGGATTATAATTGTTTAGAATGTGGAGATAGAGAAGCATGTGGTGAGCTGGTGTTATGTGAAAAATGGATGGGACAAGTAACTGACTCTGCCAAACTTTGAATTTATTAGATAATTTTGGTCAATGTTTAAAAGAAGAGGGGTTATTCTTATTGCTTGGAAGAATAGGAGTGACATTATTTGGGGGAAATTATGTAGTGCTTTTTTTGGGACATTAGGTGTAATTTTAGGACCTTGTTCTGATACCTGGTCAATACCATCAGAGGATTAATGGCATAGAGCATATGATTGCAATATAAGGGTTTAGATTTTTCAGAACATTGTTCTTATGGTTGTTTTTTATACTTGCCTTATCAATGGATTCAAGACAAGGCATTTAGATGTCTAATTGGATGAGTCACTAGAAAGTAGAAATTATCTATTAATTTACATTATTTAAAACATGTAGCGAGCTGGTAGTTAAACATGTAATTTGCTATTTGAACTTGGATTTTGTTTCTATTCTTTGTTGTTATCTTTGACTTGCAATTTTTCAGGACCCATATTTCAGAATGACGCGAGATGTTGCTCCTCGGATAGGATATCACAAGCCTTCATTGATTGAATCAACATTCTTCCCAGCACTGCAGGTACTTTTATATATGGGCATAGAAGCAGATGCACATATGATAGTGTTAGTCTGTATGCAAATGCACTTAATTGCTGTTATTTCTCTTTTTGTCCGAGTTTCTTTTTTATTTACTAGAAAATTTCTATACTTTGATAAGAAATGAAGGTAGTCCATCCAGGATTACCATTTAGTCAATTCATTTTGACTTCAGAATTCAGTTATGATATAGATGTCATTTCATATTTTCGTATTTAAACTTTTATCTGAGTTCAAAAGGATATAGATTATAGATGTCAAGTGCTCCTGTTAAGCATATTTGGTACAGGATTGGTCATAAATAAGCCACTTAATGATGCTTCTGAAGGTCTACTAGGGATGTCCATTATTTTGTTCAAATTGTTAAATCAAACAAGACCAAAATGAGTTATATAGTTTGGTTTGGTTTGAAATAATCTGAACATTTAAAACACATTGGTTTGATTTTCTGTTACAAAATCAAACTGTAAACTGTTTTACATATGTAATTAAATTTTTATTTATTTATCTTGTTTAACTTTTACCATACATTATACTAAAATATAATTAAACCCAAAACGCATTCTATGAATATTTTATATCATTTATGTGGATATGCATAAATTTTTAAGTTGAAATTTTATAATTAATACATTTAGATTATTTCACTTGATATAATTTTATTAAAAGTATATATCAGATATATTATTTATTTTGATGTTTTAATTTCTAATTATATATTTATATATATTTTATTTATTATTATAAATGTTTTTGAACAAGTGTATTCTCTTAATTAAATGATTATGTTTTTTATATTTCTAGCCCAAATCTGTGTTAAAAACCAGATTAAACCATAATATTTCCATCTAACTATTAAACAATTGTAAGTGTGCGATTGAGAGGGAGACAGAGAGATCAAAGCACTCTTTTGGAATGCAAGTTAAGACTCTCTGCAACCCATTATTATTGCCAAGAAAAATTAAAGTTTGTTCAAGTCTGTATGAAGATTCAATGCATCATTCCCATGCAAACTCGAAAGATTCCTGCATAATGATTATATGCAGTGGAGTGATTATTGGAACCTCATATTCCCTCCTGGCATCAATCATACACAATGAAGAAGTTATCTGCATTGACATTTGCTCATACAGCTTATAGTTTAGTACTTGCACTAACATTACTTATCATTTCCATATGGGTACATGCAGGGTGAGACAGGAAAAATGTCGGCTAGTGATCCAAATTCAGCTATTTATGTGATTGATTCAGCTAAGGAAATCAAAAACAAGGTATGGTCCTGATTTGCTATCTCTCTCTCACTCAAACTTGCCTCCCTCCTCCCCGAGCGTCCCACTAGTATACTGTCAAAATGAGGGAATTATCAACCCAACCTTAATTTATCTCTAGAGTTGATAATGGTAGCAAATGTACTGATATTCTCCTTGTAAGCATGTCAGAGATTTAGGTATGCCTCATTGTGCCATCACCAAGAAAGTAGCCAATTCAGTATGGTGGCTAACAAGAACCAACAATGGTGTATAGAACTAGGTGTGTTTGAATGAAAAATGATTTCAATGGAGAGGATGAAAAATTGGCTTATGTACTGAGAAAACTGTCTTCATTAATGACTAAATTACCTCATAGGGAAATGCTGGAATTAAAATTTTCATGGTTGTTTGTCTGCTGAATATTAATGAGCATCTGTATCCCTGCTAATATGCAAGAGCCTGTATCTGTATCCCTCAGTTTGCATGTGCGCGCTTGTGTAATAGGATGTTATAGCATTCTCATCTTATTAGAAATACACAAGTTTCTTTATCATTTGCACAGTGGGAAAACATTTCTGATGGTTTGACATGCTGAAAGTACCTTTCAAAAAGCAGGCAAATAGACATCTTGTGTCTGAGTTAGTGCAAAATCCCTTGTTGATTAGCTTTAAAAGTTAGCATCGTGAACATATTAAAAAAAAATATTGTTGGTGCCATGCTACTGCACTATTCCTATAAAGTGTTTTTGTTGTTCTATTTCTTGCTCTTTTTTGGTTATATTATGACCAATGTCTCCATTTTACTTCTTTTTGAGTAATATCTATATCTTTATTGGTTAGGAGGCTGGTCTTTTCTGGTCATGCTATAGTTGTAGTATCTGTTATGAATGGGTCTATGACTTTTGGAATAGTGGGAGGGAAGGCTTAAACAGCTATAGGTTGGTACAGTCCGACTAAAAGCAAGCTTGGACCTACACTGTTTATCATGATTAAAAATGCGGATGGTTAGGTTAATGTGTTACACATTTCTTAGGGCAATGTGCAACACTAAAAATATATTTGATTTCATTCCATTTCATTATGACTTAACAAATGTATCCTAGGTGTTCTGCATGAAAAATGCTTTTCTTTTTCGTTCTCTTTTTATATTAACTGTAAGTTATGTTGTTGGTGACAGATAAACAAACATGCATTTTCTGGTGGGCAAGATTCTTTAGAGAAACACAGAAAATATGGAGCGAATCTTGAGGTATTAAACCCTTCTGCTGAAGCGTGATGAAAAATTTCAGAATAACTTATTATGGTCATACTAGCTTTACAGACTACACATTCATGATTGTGCCAAAAGAACTGTTCCTATAAATTATAACAAGAAATGCTACTCTTTCCCAATTTCTTCTCTGTCTCAGCAGAATACCTGAGAAGTGCAGTACATTATCTGGCATGGCGACATGCTAATGTTAAAAAAAATGGAAAATGGAAAAAACATGAGGAAGTATATATTATGAGAAGATTTGCTTACCTGTTAATATATGTGTTAAACTTCTTTATTGATGTTCAACTTCCTTCTTCTTGTTCAAGTTCTCTGAAAATGTTTGATTCCTCGTAGGATGGAACATCATGATAAATATTTATTATGTTTGACCATGTTTCAGGTAGATATACCAATCAAATATTTAAGTTTTTTCCTGGAGGATGATGATGAGCTTGAACACATAAAAAAGGTACAACTTGTCTCTAATTGATTTTATCATTCTTGTATGAGGATAATCACTACTACAATTTTTCGACATGCCTAAATATTAAAACCAAAAAGGGTCCTTTTTTTTAATGCTGAAGTTGTCCTTATTTAGGAATATGCTGCGGGACGTATGCTAACAGGAGAGGTGAAGAAGCGCCTTGCTGAGGTTTTGACCGAAGTGGTGGAAAGACATCGTCTGGCACGGTCTGCAGTGACTGATGAAGTAAGCTTTTTGCATGTCATCATTAAATCTACAGTTTTATGGATTACCATGTTTACTGTGTTTGATTCGAGTTGCACTCCAAGCCTCTAAGTTGGTGAATTTAGTCTTACATACATGTTTATATTCTCAAAAAATTTCAAAAGAAGGATATCAGCATTAATCATGGTTTTCGCTTTCTTCTTTCAGATGGTGGATGCATTTATGGCAGTGAGACCTCTTCCCAATATGTTCGACTAAAGTGAGGTAATACTTGTGTAAGCTTTTCAATGAAAGATTCTGTCATTCCTTTAAAATTTTGGGAAGGCTAATAGTAAGCATGTGCAAGATCATTACATTGATGTGGCAGTTTTGAATATTAAATGAGTTGTTTGTACTTTTTAATTATAGAGATAAAGAGAAATAGATATTTATTACCAATGAAAAGGAATTGCAGTGTTTTGGCATTTTATCATTGAGCGACTGCACTAAATCAGTATGCTGAGTTATTGTACAAGGTTTTTCAAATAATTTCTTTAAAGAAGAGTTGTTCTTTGCAATGTTTTCATAACTGAATCGGTTAAAGAACCGACAAACTGAATCGATTAAAAAACCGATAAAAATAGAGGATCAGATATTTGACTGAAATCGAACTAGTTAAACTGGAAAAAAAAATCGATATATATATTTATAATTTGATATTTATTATATATATAATAAAAATAAATATAATGCAATTATAAATAAATCAAGAATCTATATACGGTTATAAATCTTATGATGTAAATTCAATTCATTAAGTCAAAAGTTATACATAATAAGTTATGAATATTTATTTATTTAAATATTTACTTACGCAATAGGATAATATGTAATAGAATTATAATTTTGACGTCGAATAAAATTGAAATAAAGTTACTGAAATTTTTTTAATTTTTTTTAACGTTGTTTTTACTTAATAAAAATGATGTCATTTTGATTAAAAATTAAAATAAAAAATAAAAAAAAATTGATTCGTCAGAACCAGAAAATTGGTCCAGTTTAATCGGTTCACTGATTTTTTATTCGATTTTTTAAGGATGGATAAAAAAGGCTGATCGGTTATTTTTGGTTTGATTTTTAATTTTTTGATTCAATTGATTGATTTGATTTAATTTTGATAACCATGGTTATTTGACGAACTTCAGTCAGTAGCAGAGATCGACCAATGTCTTGTTTACATGGTTATGTGATGCCATGTGAAGTAAATATTCATTAATGCCCTTTCCATGAACCTGAAGGGATTGGGTTGCCCCATTTTCATGAATTTGATTTATCCCATGTAACTTGAAGTCCTTCAGTTTTTGAATTGTTTAATTGCAAATATGAGTAGAAATTGTTGAGATCATTGGATTTGGAGTATTGTCATTATTATTTAGAGAAATAAATGTCTAAATCCTATAGATTATATTTTATTTTTAAACAGTTAAATATAATTAATTGATAATAATTTTTTTTAGTTTAAAAGTTGATAATTTTTTTTTAAACAAGAAGAGTATTTGGTATTATAAAATTTAAAAGATAAATAAAATGATTTGCAAATGAATTACATAAAAGAGTTGATTATTTATTCATATAATTCTTAATTTTCATCATAATACATTTTATAATATAAAATTTTTAATAATATTAATATTTGTAAAATAAGTTTCTCAGTTAATTTTTTTTTTCTCCTGCATTATTATTAGATTTATATTGTTTTGAGAAAAACGAAAATGAGCACTTGCGAGACTTGATAAAGGGCTATGAAGTGGGCCCTATTCCACACAATTTTCGGTTGGCTTTTCCATGTTCCAATTATCCAAATGCAATGCAATGACAACATCCGGACATATAATGTGCATATGTTTTGTTTTTCAATAGGACAAAGTTTTCTTCTTCTTTTTATTATTTTTTTTCTTTTTATTTTAAGTGAATATAGATTCACTCTCCACATCTTTGTTTTTTTATGAGACATTATAATTATCAAAAGATAAAGTTTAAAATCATTAAGAATGGAAATAAAAAATTCATATGGTTATCTCAAAATTAATTTTGGCATGAGTTGAATATCTAAACTTTAAATGTAGTAAACGAAACGGATAGGTTTAGTTGTTTATATCAATTTCGGTTTTTCATTTTTTTGGGCAATTGCGAGAGTCACTTTTGATGGTGTGAATTAAATTATGCATAAGTTAATGTTTGAAAAAGATTTAATGTAGTTTGGAAAGTCAGATAATCTTTTTTTATATTAATTTTTCAATAAAAAATTGCACAAATTAACTTTTAATGAGTTTTTTAAATTTAAATTCATCAAACGAGTTAAAATTTATTATCTCTAATTATACAAAGAGCATATAAAAATAATATATTTTATACTCATAAATGAAATTTTACTTAAAATTATAAAAGATGAAATTATTGAGATTTAATTTGTATTTTGAATAACTAAATAAAATATATTAATTATATTAGAAATTATATTTAACAAATATAAATTCAACTAATATATATATATATAAAGCATTTAATTTCTTATGAACTACGAAATAGAATCTTATTTCTAACAACTTTATATCTTAAAAACAATATTTATAATTCTTTTTCTTTTTCTTTCTCTTTCTCACTCTACGAGGAATAAGTTGACAATTCTCTAATTCCAAGAGCAGCCAAGACTTTTTGTTTTCTTTTCTTTACAGTAAAAGTTTATTTATCTTAATATCTTAAATTCAGTCTCCTAAATTCTAGGAAGTTTGGAAAAGAAGTTAGGAAAGGACTAATGTCAACTGTATAAATCATTTGGAAGTGGATTTTGGCAAAACGCATACAAGTATCTGAATTTTGCAGTTTTTGTTTATTGAATCCTTATGTTTATTTTTGTTCTGTGATCGAAATATTGATTTTATATCTATTAAAAGATTATTTGACGGTGCTTAAAGAATGTGTATTTTACAGGCGTTAAAAGCACGTTATGCCTTTTTTCATCAGCTGATTATGATTCGATTTTTTGACTTGGAATTTTTTTTTAAAAAAAAATTATTAATATTAACACTCAGAAAATGACATTGTTTTCATCTTCACTTATTTCTTACCTTAAGAACTCTAAATCTATGGATTTTGTTCAGATTGCATGTTTCCATTGTCGCTCACTTGGGAAAAAAAAAGATTTGGGTTATAGCTATTTTAGATATAGTCAAAAGAAGAAAAAGATTTGAATATTTCTCCATTTGAGTATAGTTAAAAGAAGATCTGAAACTATTTTGATTTATTTTGGTGAGGATGGGATTACAAGCTTCTCCATCTCAGTCTTCTCCATTACAGTCTTTTGCAGCTAGTAATGTATTTTTGTGGCAATCAAGTGATAGTCTTGAATTTGTATTACTGTCTTTGTGGACATCGTGCGCATACAATAGTGTCTCATTCTGAGAAGAATCCTGGCAAGATATTTTAAAAGTATTCTAATACTAAGGTTAGTGTAATGTGGGTATTTTATAATTTATAATTATTATTTATTATTTTTTAAAACAGTAACTTGATGATTGGTAGGAAAAATTTTGTGATTTCTCAAGATGAACTGTTTAAAAGGGGCTTTAATGGTTTTGAAATTGCCGAAGTGAGCAGACAAGTTAAAGAAGAGTTGGATGAACTGAAGGTAGAAATTGAGGTGCTAAAATTAAACCAAAAGGCAAATGAGGAGGAAATAAAGAAGTTGCTATCATAGAGGAATTTATATAGGTTGGGGATGATTGTGTTTCTAGTGATGTTTTTGTATCAAATAATTATATAATAATATATTAAGGTAATTGTTGTAAAATTGAGATTGGAAGTTGTTTATGTAAAAGGATTATGTAATGTAATTTGTTAGTTAAATTTATCTTATGTCATGGTTGGCAGGAATTTATTAGTTACATTTCTCCATTTGGTTGTGTTTAATGATAATAAATATATCACAAATGAGAAATACAAAGTTAATAAGACAAAAAAAAAATAAATTTGGAAATCATAATGTAATGAATATATAATTTCATTTCATTTGAACCATTGAGACATTATTCAGGCCATACATTGACAACAAAAATAAATTTGCGTTATCACTATGCTCAACTTGACCAAAATAAGTAGAGATACATTCTAGTATCTACAAAATGGATTGGTTCACTACATATATTTTTTGGTTCCTATAATTTTTACTATTGGATACTTACTGTCACCTATACTTGATGCATATAACCAACATTCCACAAAATAAGACTTAACCAATATCCATCAAAAAAATAACAAAACCAACATTTCCACCAACTAACTGTTCCACCATTCTCTACCACAGCAAAACTAAGTAGAGACGCAATTGTAGTAACTTGATAACAAGTTGAAAGGAAAAATCCAAAAAAATATAAAAAAAATATCTTCATCATCAATGTCATTATGTTTGCCTTGCAGTGACATTAAAGTCCTTTTGCTTCAAATTAGATCTTCTTGCATCTCTTTCAAGCTGCAATAGCCCATTAGTAACTGTTCGATGCCCTTTCAATTGCATGCCCTTCAATGAGTACCCAATTGTTGCTACTGCATTTCTTGACTGCATAAAGAAAACAACCAATGAAACATAATACTATAGGTTCAATATAAAATGCACAAGAAAAATAAAGGAAAAAAAGTTAAGCACTCACACTTATATGGCTTGCATCTCTTTCATGGCTTGACTAGACTTTTTGGCTACTTTTTCCAGTTGGTTGACTTGAACTTGAAGTGAAATTTCTGAAATTTTTTTCACTGGCTTTTGCATATTGCTCAAATAACTTTTGACTTGCCCTTTGATGTGCTGCAAACATAGCTTCAAAAATGACATCATTTGTCACTCTAGTTCTTTTTTTATGTTGTTGGTGCTTCATTTGCCACTCCCAGTCCCTTTGTTGTTGTTGATGCTTTAGTCTTTTTGGTTGATTTATTAGCCAATACCTTAGCTCTCTTGTTTGGTATGAATTGGCAAAGTATTTCTTGACTTGCAATAATTGACTTTTCCTTGAATGTAGTCCTTTGTTTGACTTGAACAAGTTGTTAGAGCTTCTTTTTTTTTCCTTTGACAGTTGAGGTATGAGGCTGAAAAAAAATTAGTAAGAACCAACCATTATTTATAATGAAATTAAGTTGTGTTGAATCAGATTACCTGATTAGTTGTGACTTTTTGTGAACAACTTCTTGCATTATGGCCTTTTGACTTGCATATTCTACAAGTCATAACCCTCCCAAGTCTAGTAAGTTTGCCTACTTTCTTTAGCTCTTTTTTATCCTTCCTCCTTACTTTATTTGGTCTTTCTTGCATCTTCTTTGAATGTGGAAGCAATATAACTTCATTGTCAGTTGAAGGCCAAAACATCCTACTCCTAATAGGCTTCAATGTATTTTCATATGCCTTGAAATAAATGGGCTTTTTGTACGATTGTGCAATCTATTTATCAACATTATTGTCATGACCTGATTTCGGATCGCGACGGTCCTACGATGCAGGAGATATCAATGGTGATTAGAACCCGTAGAACCCAGTATCACATATAAATATCTATAATCATCAATTAATTAATCAATATACTTAGTTACTAATCATTCTATCAGTCTATAAACTGCCTGTAATTATAATATTGTTGGCTGTAACATCCATCATAAAATATCATATCAATATTCATACTCCATAATATATCATATATATATGTTCATAGCCTACTAACCTATACATGCCCCATGGAGTAGCTAGATCATGAACATCTAAAATATTATAATTTAATATAATTACATTGCTATAAAAGTTTGCAAAAATTCACAAAGAGTCAGAAGTTGGGATTCTGCTATCTACTTTGCACCTAAAAATAGTAAACAAGGAAAAGAGTGAGTATATAAGATACTCAGTGAATCTAATATGCATTACCAATAAAAGTAATTGGATCAATAACAAAGATAAGCAGAGGGAGTAATAATAACAATCTGCTCAATAAAATCAGAATGCAGAATCAATTATAAAGAATGACAGTAAGGTCAATAATCATATTAAAGGAATGGTATCACATGGGTAAGACAGATAAAGGGCCATGAAACACGTAGACTATGTGTAATTACATAGTCAATATCATATCAATAAACATAAGACTGATCAGGTCTTATGACTAGGACCAATAACCCTTCTCAGCTAGGATATTAATAAACAATGTGTACATTGCCGACAGTATGTACCCACTACCCTATCGGAATGGCAACTCTGTCAAACCACATTAAGGTCAATACAAGTGTGAAATAAGTCATTAGATACCATTATACAACAATGGTATCATCAAGTAACAATATCTCAATATCAATCATTTCAAGTAGCAATTTAAACAATCGAATAGCAATAATTAATAGATATGCAATGACAATTGGTTTGATAATTTACAATGGAATGGAACATAGGTTAGTTATACATAGGCAAATGGTTGGCACAATTGGAATGCCAATGTCGCTGGCGACACTGACATTCAAATGGTAGGCCTATGGATGAACAAGTGATAGACCTATGACAAAATGAACTAGGCATTTCATCAAACACTTGGTGTGCAATGTTGGACAAGCCATTAGGTTAGGTTATGGTGCAAAGTTGGCATTGCCCAATTAACCAACAATAAGCTCACATTTAAAGCTTCACAATAGGCAATAGATATATAACATTAAACAT
>CANXYC013135651.1:0-13501 GCA_948193065.1 Aleurites moluccanus
CCAAAATGTTCCTTCAATGATTCCTTGAATTCCTTTGCTTCTTTCTACAAATTGATGATAGAAAATGATAAAACACCACTCAAACTCAATTTTTCTATTAATTAACCTAAAGAAATTTGCATGAAATGAAGAAGAAATGGAGGAAGAAGAGAGAAAGAAAGGTTCAACCAACAATGAAGAATGGAAAAGATGATGGAAATGTTCTAAGTGTTGTATATATATTAAAAGTCAATTTGGCAAATTACAACTTAATCCCTGAACTTTCATCCATCACACTTTGGTCCAAAATCTTCTGTAATTTATTCTGTCAATTATGTCTGAAATTGGATTTTAAAGTGGGAAATAAATAAACTTATTTTAATTTATACTTATTTATAAAAATGGTTCTGGAGTCATCTATAACTCCGACCGACCAATTTTCACTATTCACCTTAAACTTCCATTTATTTACGATTTTGCCATTAGTTACTTTTTCAGTGTTCCTAAATGATTTTCACTTCTTTCTTTTTACCAAAATTACACATAAATTATAGTGATCTTTTACCCCCCAGGTCAACTTCAGAAATTCTTCTTTTGACCGGACTGCTAATTTCTCAGCAGTGTTCCCAACACTGCCGCTTTCCGAAAAAGTAACAAGTTCACTTTCTAACTGTGTCTCTAAAATTATTTTCCATCATTTCAAGACTAATGAATCACAAACTAAGAATTAATTCATGCATGTGAGTTATAACTTTCTAGGGTATTACATTCTACCCTACTATAAATAAATTTGTCCTCGAATTTAAATAAACATACTTCACTGCTGGAACAGGAATGGATATCTGCTCCTCATCTCCTGCTCGCTCTCCCAAGTATACTCCTCCATGGACTGATTCCTCCAAAGCACTTTAACCATCGGGATCTCTTTATTCCGCAACTGTCTGACTTGTCGATCAATGATCTCTACTTGAATCTCCTCATAAGACAGATCATCATTGAGATCCACATCTTGAACCTCCAATATGTGCGATGGATCAGATATATACTTCCGCAGCATAGATATATGGAAAACTGGATGTACATGGCTCATGTTGGGTGGAAGAGCCAATCTATAGGCCACACTACCAATCTTCTCGAGTATCTCAAATAGGCCGATAAACCTTGGTGATAACTTACCCCTCTTCCTAAACTCATAATACCCCTCATCGGTAAGACCTTAAGGAAGACATGATCACCAACTACAAAATGTACATCCTTCTTTTTCATATCAGCATAACTCTTTTACCTATTGAAGGCAGTCCTCATCCGATCTCTGATCATAGGAACCTTTTCCATAGTCTCTCTGATCAACTCTGGCCCCTCTAGCTGCTTCTCTCTCAGCTTCACCCAATACTCTGGACATCTATTTTTTCTATCATATAGTGCTTTAAATGAAGCCATACTAATAGAAGAGTGAAAACTATTATTGTAGGAGAACTCTATCAATGGAAAATAATAATCTCAGTTACCTTTGAAATCTAGAACACATAATCTCAGCATATCCACCAAAGTCTGGATTGTCCTCTCTGACTGCCCATCAGTCTGCAGATGGAAAGCAGTACTGAATCATAACTGGGTACCCATAGCCTCATGAAACTTCTGCCAAAACTGAGAAGTGAATTGTGTACCCCTGTCTGATATGATCATCAATGGAACTCTATGAAGTCGAACAATCTTGTCCACATATAACTATGCATACTGAGCTGTCGTGTAACTGGTCTTAACCTCCATAAAATGAGTAGACTTCATCAAGCAATCAACAATCACCCAAATAGAATTATAACCCCTCGAAGTCCTCGGTAGACCAACTATAAAGTCCACAGTCACTTGTTCCCATTTCCACTATGGCAACTCTATCTCCTGAAGTAGCCCTGATGGCTTCTGATGCTCGAACTTAACCTGCTGATAGGCTAAGCATTTAGACACAAACTGAGCTACATCTCTCTTCATCCCTGGCCACCAATAAACATCTCTCAAATAATGGTACATCTTGGTAATCCCTGGATGTACATTGTATGCTGAATAGTGAGCCTCTCTCATAATCCGATCCCGTAGCCCATCAAAATCTGGTACACATATACGCTTCCCACATCTCAATATTCCATCCTCTACTGTGAACTCTATCATCCTCCCATTCTATACCTCTCCTTTGAGCTTCAGTAGATAAGGATCCCTGTCCTGAGCCACTTTAATATCATCAAGTAATAGTGACTTCACCTAAAATTGGGCTATCAGAGCCTGGTTCCGATCCTGGGATCCCAACTCCAACTCTACTCCCAAATCTGCTAACTCTCTCATATCTCTGATCAATGGCCTCCTGCCAATCACAATATGAGCTAAATTGCCTATGGATTTTCTGCTCAGTGCATCAGCCACTACATTAGCCTTCCCTAGGTGATAAAGGATCTCGCAGTCATAATTTTTGAGAAGCTCTACCCATTTGTGCTGCCTAAGATTCAGATCCTTCTGCTAAAATATATACTGTAGACTCTTATGATCAGTATATATCTCACATTTCGATCCATATAAGTAATGTCTCCAAATCTTTAATACAAATATCACAGCTGCCATCTCTAGATCATGAGTCGGATAATTTGCTTTATGCTTCTTTAATTGACGAGAAGCATAAGCAATTACCCTACCAATCTGCATCAATACATACCCTAGACCAATCCGTAAAGCATTACAATACACAGTGAATTTCTCCCCCTCTACTGGCAATGCCAACACTGGAGCACTGGCGAGATAATACTTCAAAGTCTAGAAGCTATGATCACACTCATCAGTCCATACTTACCGCTTCTATTTCCTTATCAATCTAGCCAATGGAGTTGCAATGTGGGAGAAATCCTTCACAAACCTCCTGTAATAACCCGACATACCCAGAAAACTGCAAACCTCTGAAACACTGGTAGGCTGAGGCCAATTAGCAACCACTTCTATCTTCTGAGGATCCACCTTAATCCCATCTTTGCATATCACATGCATAAGAAAACACACTTCGGTTAGCCAGAACTGGCACTTAGATAGCATAGCATACAACCGATGCTCCCGAAGTGTCTGCAGCACAATCCTCAAATGCTCAATGTGCTCCTCCTCACTCCTGGAATAAATAAGTATGTCATTAATGAATACAATGACAAACTTATTTAAATATGACCTGAACACCCTGTTCATCAAATTCATAAAAGCAGTCGGTGCATTGGTCAACCCGAATGGCAACACCAAAAACTCATAATGCCCATATCGGGTCCTGAAAGCAGTCTTAGGTATATCACCCTTCCTAATCTTCAATTGGTGATACCCAGACCTCAAATCAATCTTCGAAAAATGGCTGGCACCCTGCAACTGATCAAACAAGTCATCTATTCGAGGCAATGGATACTTGTTCTTCACTGTCACCTTATTCAGCTGTCTGTAATCTATACACATCCTCAATGAGCCATCTTTCTTCCTCACAAATAGTACCGGTGCACCCCAACTAGAACTGCTCAGTCTGATGAACCCTCTATCCAATAGCTCCTGTAACTATATCTTCAATTCCTTCAGTTTACTTAGAGCCATTCTGTATGGTGGAATAGATATAGGGTCTGTGCCTACATGCACCTCAATCTCAAACTCAATCTCCCTATCAAGAGGCAATCCTGGCAACTCCTCAGGAAACACATCAGGAAACTCCTGAACTATCGATATCTGAGCCAACTATACAGAAGACCTCTGTACATCTACTACATGTGCCAAATAGGCTGAACAACCTTTCCCAATCATCCTCCTAGGCTGGATAGTAGAAATTAGGTTAACCCGAAACTCCTAAATATCACCCTAAAACTCAAACTCTGGCTGCCCCTCAGGCTGGAATCTAACCCTCTTTCGATAACAGTCTATAACTGCTCGATGTCTCGTCAACCAATCCATACCCAAGATAACATCTAACTCTAGCGTAGGTAACTCAATCAAATCAACACGCAAGATGTTATCATCAATACTTTTAAACCATATACTGAGAATTAAATCATGCATTTAAGTTAGGATTACCTAGGGTATTACACAACTGTTATTTATCCAAACCATATTCATTGGCGATGCATATTAGATTCACTGAGTATCTTATATACTCACCCCTTTTCTTGTTTACCCATTTCAGGTGTTGAGTAGATAGCAGAATCCCCATTTCAGACTCTCTGTGGATTCCTGCAGTCTTGGTTATTTTGAATACTTTATTTTTAGTATTCATAATCTAGCTACTCCATGGGGGTATATATGGGTTAGTTAGTTTAAGAACATATATGTATAACTTATTATGGAGTATGAGTAATGATATGATATGTTCTGATGTATGTTACAGCCAACTGCAATATAATTTCAGAAAGATTACAGAATGTCAGAATGAATAGTAACTAAGTAAATTGATTAATAAAATGATGGGTATAGATATTTGCATGTGATACTGGGTTCTACGGGTGCCGGTCGCCATTGGCATCTCCTGCATCCTAAGACCGTTGCGATCTGAAAATGGGTCTTGACAGAGGTGGTATCAGAGCTCTAAGTTGCAGATATCAAAGCATTAGGTTATAGATGAATAGTACTTAAATTACAGAGGAATATTGATTAAGTACATGATGGGTAGAATTAAGTAAACCATGGAGCATAGGAATTCCTGTGTCGTCTTTTGCTGTATTTGTTTGATATGTGTTAGTATTCTGTGTTTCTGTGATATACTGAGTACATTTTCTGTTTTTCCAACAAATTACAGAGATGTCCAATGATAAGCATAGAGATATTAGAGAAGCAAATGTAGCCTCCAATGAGTCGCTAGTCAGAGAGTATTCAGTTTCAGAGGGTCCGTCCAGATCCTGACGTACTACAAAGGATACAAAGAGGGGCAATTATCCCTGAAGAGTTGAGATGATGAGGGGGATGATGGAGTTACACAGGGAATTGGCAGATTTAAGGCGGGAACGTCAGAATATGTTGCCCCCACTAGTCCCAATAGTAGTGGCCCCACCTGTTGCACCAGAGGTAGTGCCAGTTGCACAGGCTCCTGTACAGCTAGTTGGGGTTCCTGAGGAGCTTGCTGTACAGGGAGGCCACAGAGTTATTAAGGAGGGTAGAGTGTCCATATTTAGCTTTTTAAAGCTAAACTTACTAGAGTTCAGGGGCGATAGAGGCAGTGATCCAGTGGATTTTCTGGAGGAGGTTGAGAAGGTAGTTAGGAGACTACCTTGTTCTGACATTAGAGCTATGGAGTTAGTTGGCCTATTACTGAAGGGGAAAGCTTGGACCTGGTTTTCCCATAGGATGGAGCCTAGGTTGTATGGTGAGCATCCTCCTACATGGACTGAGTTTCGTCAGGGTTTGATTGATGAGTTTATTACAGAGGGAGTGAAGACCTGGAATATGATTTAGTTTGAGTAGTTAGAGCAAGGAGATAGATCAGTAGAGGAGTATGCAGAGGAGTTCATCAGGCTGAGTAGGAATGCTACTCATATTGTTCTTACTAAGGCGGATCTGATCAGTAGGTTTAGGAGAGGATTACATGCTTCGCTTCATAATGCTCTATTAGCTACGAAATTTATATCTCTGACGACAGTTATAGACAAAGCTACTCAGATGGGAGAAAAGTATAAGGCAGAAAGGACTAAGAGAGATCAGAAGAGGAAAGGAGGACCGGGGTCATAGAGTATGAGAGGGGAGAGCAGCTCCCAACCTAGACAGGTAGAGACAGTGCCTCGGTTTGATCAGCGACCTTCATCGAGTAGTCAGAGGAGGAGGGTTCAGAGTAGGGGACCACTAGTGGTACAGTCGGCACCTGTATATTCTCAGGGTTCCTTTAGACTAGATGCACAAATGCCTAGTATACCTAATTGTGGTTTCTGTGGATGGAGGCATAGAGGGGAGTGCTGACGACAGTCTGGTGCCTGTTTGAGATGTGGGCAGCATGGTCACTATGTTAGCAGATGTCTTATGCATAGTGAGTAGCAACCATCTGCTTCAGTTTATCAGCCTACAGTACAGATGAGTTAGAATGTAGTAAGAGAAGCTTCTGGTAGAGGCAGAGGCAGAGGAGGATAGGCTCCTAGTAGTAGTCAAGCCCTAGTAGGCAGAGGTCAGGGGCGAGTATTTGTAGTTAATACCCAGGAGGCACAAAGATCAGACAATGTGGTTATAGGTACTGTTTTGATTCAGAATGAGATTGCTGATGCCTTATTTGATTCTGGTGCTACGCATTCCTTTGTGTCACCTCAGTTTGCACCTAAATTGAATAAGGAAAGGAAATTATTGCATGTGCCCTTAGTGATAGCTACACTAATGGGTGAAGTATAGATGTGGATTATTACTATCCAGATTGTGTGATTGAAATTGATGATAACATCTTGCGTGCTGATTTGATAGAATTGTCTGTGTTAGAGCTAGATGTTATTCTGGGTATGGATTGGCTCACGACACATCGTGCAGTCATTGATTGTTATGAGAAGAAAGTTAGATTCCAGCTTGAGGGGTAGCCAGAGTTTGAGTTTCTGGGTGATAGATGGGAGTTTAGAGTTAATCTGGTTTCTGCTATCAAGGCTAGGAGGATGATAGGGAAAGGCTATTCAACTTATTTGGCTCATGTAATAGATGTACAAAAGTTTTCTGTAGAGCTTGATCAAATACCTGTAGTTCAGGAGTTTCCTGATGTATTTCCTAAAGAATTGCCAAGATTGCCCCCAGATAGGGAGATTGAGTTTGAGATTGAGGTGTATTCAAGCATCAATCCTATATCCATTCCTCCTTACAGAATGGCACCAACAGAATTGAAAGAACTAAAGGTGCAGTTGCAGGATTTGTTGGATAGAGGATTCATTAGACCGAGCAGTTCTCCTTAGGGTGCTCCAGTATTGTTTGTAAAGAAAAAGGATGGCTCTTTGAGAATGTGCATCGATTATAGGCAGTTGAACAAGGTGACAGTGAAGAACAAGTATCCGTTGCCTAGGATAGATGACTTGTTTGATCAATTGAGATTGATATGAGATATGAGTATCACCAATTAAAGATTAAGAAGGGTGATGTTCCTAAGACTACCTTCAGGACCCGATATGGACATTATGAGTTCTTGGTGTTACCATTCGGGTTGACTAATGCACCGGCTGCATTTATGGATCTGATGAACAGGGTGTTCAGGTCATTCTTGGATAAGTTCGTCATAGTGTTTATTGATGACATTCTTATCTATTCTAGGAGTGAGGAGGAGCATGCAGAGCATCTGAGGATTTTATTGCAGATACTTCGAGAGCATCAGTTGTATGCTAAGCTATCTAAATGCCAGTTCTGGCTAACCGAAATGTGTTTCCTTGGGCATGTGATTTGAAAAGATAGTATAAAGATAGATCCTCAGAAGATTGAAGCAGTTGTAAATTAGCCTCAGCCTACCAGTGTTTCTGAAGCCCATAGTTTTCTAGGTATGGCAGGGTATTACAGGAGGTTTGTGAAGGATTTCTCCAGAATTGCAGCTCCATTGACTAAGCTGACTCGAAAATAGGAGCATTATCTGTGGACTGATGAGTGTGAGAGTAGTTTTCAGACTTTGAAGTCTTGCCTCACAAGTGCTCCAGTGTTAGCATTACCAGCAGAGGGTGAGAATTTTATTGTATATTACAATGCTTCCCAAGTTGGTTTGGGGTGTGTATTGATGCAGAACAGGAAAGTGATTGCTTATGCTTCTCGTCAATTAAAGAAGCATGAAGCGAACTATCTGACCCATGATCTGGAGATGGTAGCTGTAGTATTTGCATTGAAGATTTAGAGGCATTATCCGTATGGATCTAAATGTGAGATATATACTGATTACAAGAGTTTACAATATATATTTCAGTAGAAGGATCTAAACCTCCGGCATCGTACATAGGTGGAGTTGCTTAAGGATTATGATTGTGAAATCCTTTACCATCTGGGAAAAGCTAATGTAGTAGCTGATGCATTGAGCCGAAAGTCTATGGGCAGTTTAGCTCATATCATGGTTGGCAGGAGACCCTTGATTCGAGAGATGAGGGAATTAGTTGATTTTGGTATCAAGTTGGATTTGGGATCCCAGGACTTTAACCAGGCTCTGATAGCCCAATTTCGGGTGAAGTCACTATTGATTGATGACATTAAAGTGGTTCAGGATAGGGATCCATATCTATTGAAGCTTAAGGGAGATGTAAAGAATGACAATATGTCAAAGTTTATAATGGATGGTGATGTACTGAAGTGTGAGAAACGGATATGTGTACCTGATATTGATGAACTGTGGGATCGGATTATGAGAGAGGCTCATTATTCTTCATACAGTGTACATCCGGGGATTACCAAGATGTACCATGATCTAAGGGATGTGTATGGGTGGCCTGGTATGAAGGGAGATGTAACACGATTTATATCTAAATGCTTATCCTGTCAATAGGTTAAGTTCGAACATCAAAAACCATCAGGGTTACTTCAAGAGATAGAGTTGCCTGATTAGAAATGGGAGCAGGTTACCATAGATTTTATAGTCAGTTTACCAAGGACTACGAGGGGGGTTATGCCTCCATATGGGTTATTGTAGACCGGTTGACAAAATCTGCTCATTTTCTAAAAGTGAAGACCAATTATTCTGCAGCTTAATATGCACAGTTGTACTTGGATAAGATTGTGCGACTCCATGGAGTTCCTTTGATGATCATCTCAGATAGAGGTACACAGTTCACTTCACGGTTTTGGCAGAAATTTCAGGAGGCTATGGGTACTCAGTTACGGTTCAGTACTGCTTTCCATTCGCAGATTGATAGACAGTCGGAGAGGACAATCCAGATTTTGGAAGATATGCTTCGGTTGTGTGTTCTGGATTTCAAAGTTAACTGAGATCAATATCTGCCATTGATCAAATTTTCCTATAACAATAGCTATCATTCATCTATTGGTATGGCTCCATATGAAGCACTATATGGTAGGAAGTGTAGATCTCTAGTATGCTAGGTGGAACTAGATGAGAAGCAGCTAGAAGGTCCAGAGCTGATTAAAGAAACAATGGAAAAGGTGTCTATGATTAGAGATCGGATGAAGACTGCTTTTTAGTAGACAGAAGAGCTATGCCGATCCGAAGCGAAAGGATGTACATTTTTGCAGTTGGTGATCATGTCTTCCTTAAGATCTCACCGATGAAAGGTATTATGAGATTTGGGAAGAAGGGAAAACTGTCACCAAGATTTATAGGTCCATTTGAGATTCTCGAGAAGATTGGTAATGTGGCCTATAGATTGACACTTCCACCTAATCTGATCCATGTACATCCGGTATTCCACATTTCTATGATGCGAAAGTATGTATCGGATCCGTCACATGTATTGAAGATACAGGATGTTGGGCTTAATGAGGACTTGTCATATGAGGAGCTTCTAGTGGAAATAATTGATCGACAAGTCAGACAACTGCGAAATAAGGATATTCCAATGGTCAAAGTGATTTGGAGGAACTAGTCAACAGAGGAGTGAGCAGGAGATGAAGGACAAATATCCATTCCTGTTCCATCAATGAGGTATGTGTTTAATTTAAAATTCGAGGATGAATTTATTTGAAGGAGGGTAGAATGTAATACCCTAGAAAATCATATCTTATATGCATGATTTAATTCTCAGTATGCAGCCTAAAAGTATTGAAATAATGAGAAATAATTTTAGAGACTCAGTTAGAAAGCATATGAATAACTTTTCCAGAAATCGTCGGTGTCGGAAACACTGCCGAGAAAATAGTTGTCCGGGCAACAGTTGAATTTTTTATTATGATTAGGAGGTAAAGGATCACATAAATACATGTGTAATTATGGTAAAAATAAAGGGAAGAAAAACATTTAGGAACACTAAAAAAGTAACCAATGGCAAAATCATAAATAAATAAAATTTCGAGGGGAATTGTAGAAATTGGTCTGTCTGGGTTTCAGAATGACTCTGAAACTATTTTTATAAATAAGTATAAATAAAAATAAGTCTTTTGAATCCTCACTTTGAAATCCAATTCTCAATAGAATTGTCAGAATAAATTACAGAAGAAGTTGGGGTCAAAATATGAATACTTGATAGTTTAAGGACCAAAATATAATTTGCCATCAATGACTTAATATATACGCATGCCTTAGCCATTTTCCATCCATTTTCTTCTTCTTCTTCCTTTCCCACATGGTGGATGAACCACCTTTTGCCAATCTCCCTCCATTTTCAAGATAGTTTTCAAGAGAAAATCTAAAGAAAACATAAAATCTACCTTAATTCTTCCATTTTCTATCCAAATTTCACTTAGAAGTTCAAAGCAAATCAAGAATAAATTCAAAGAGGATTTTGGCTAGGACTTTGATTTAAGGTAACAAGTTGATTTGTTTAGTTTTATGGTTTATTTGGATGATTTAGATGATGAATTAGATGGGTATGGTGTTAGATTGTATCAATTGATGCATTTGAATCATTTTCCCTAATTTCCAAACCCTAATGGAAGTTGTATGATTTAGCTTGATTAATTAGTGTTAGTTTATGTTGTTTAAGCTTAGAATATGTTAATTGGAGGCTAATGGATGAATAATTTGTGGTTTATTTATTGTAGAAAATCATGAACACCATAGTTGCCTCCTTTGAAGCTTTTAGTGGGAAATCAATTTTCTAAGCCAATTTGAAGTATTAGGTGAGTTTAATATGCATCATATAACATGTGTATAGCATTGAAATGTTGATTGGGAACCATATGTGAAATCTCATTCTTAGTCGAACCCCATTTACTATTCATGCCTTTGAATTTTGTTTGATTTTCTTTATGTACTCCTTAGCCATTTTGATCCTTTAATTGTTGTTTATTGTTCTATAATTGTTGCCTATTGTGATACCTTGATTGTGGCTTTGTTGTTGATTGAATGGGCAATGCCAATTTTGCACCAAAACCTAACCTAATGGCTTGCCCTATTATGCCCACCATGTGTTTGATGAAATGCCTAGTTTTTTTACCATTGGCCTATCATTCCTTCATCCATAGGCCTACCAATTTGAATATCATTGTCACCAGCGATGTTGGCATGCCAATTATGCCTACCAATTACCTATATATAACCTATCTTTATTCCATACCTTTATTGTTTACCAAACCAATTGTCATTGCATTACTATTGCTTATTGTTTTTCCTTTGATCCATTTACTACTTGAAATGATTGATATTGAGATAATTGCTATTGGTGATATCATTGTTCCATAATGATATCTAATGATATGTTTCATTCTTATATTGACCCTAATATGGCTTGACAGAGTTGCCGCTCTGATAGAGTAGTGGGTACATACTGTCGGTAATATGCACATTGTTTACTGATGCCCTAGCTGGGAAGGGTTTCTGGTCCTAGCCATAAGACCTGATCAGTTTTATGCTTACTGATACTGATATGATATGACTATATGTTTTCATATATTCCCTACTGTTCTAACCCTTTATCTATCTTTCCATATTATACCAAACCTTTGATATGACTATTGACCATTCTGTCATTACCTGTTATTGATTCTGTAATCTGATAACATTGATATATTGACATCATTGGTTCATCTATTATCAACTGTTATTTATCCAAACCATATTCAATGGCAATGCATATTAGATTTACTGAGTATCTTATATACTCACCCATTTCCTTATTTACCCATTTCAGGTGTTGAGTAGATAGCTGAATCCCCATTTCAGACTCTATGTGGATTCCTGCAATCTTGGTTATCGATGTAATTATTTTGAATATTGTATTTTTAGTGTTCATAATCTAGCTACTCCATGGGGTATGTATGTGTTAGTTAGTTTATGAACATGTATGTATGACTTATTATGGAGTATGAGTAATGATATGACATGTTCTGATGTATGTTATAGCCAACTACAATATAATTTCAGATAGATTATAGAATGTCAGAATGAATAGTAATTAAGTAAATTGATTAATAAAATGATGGTTATAGATATTTGCATGTGATACTGGGTTCTACGAGTGCCAGTCTCTATTGGCATCTCTTGTATCCTAGGACCGTCTCGATCTGGAAACGGGTCATGACAGAGACTATAAAGCAATGAATAAGCAATAGGAAAAGCAATAAATAATGGTATTACGAATAGCAATTAACCTTGGAATGAATCAAAAGTTGGAAAATCAAAGTCAAGAAGTTGGCTCAATTGGCATACCAATATCGCTGGCGACGATGGCATTCAAATGGTAGGCCTATGGATGAAACAATGATAGGCCTATGGCAAAATGAACTAGGCATTTTGTCAAACACATGGTGTGCATTATTGAATAGACAATTTGGTTAAGTTATGGTGCAACATTGACATTGCTCATATAATCAACAAACAACTCACAATCAAGGCAGCATAATAGGCATCAATTTGCCAACACCAAACATCATCAAAAGGATCAAAATGGCTTATGAAACATGAAGAAAAACAAGACAAAAATCATAGGATGAATAGTACATGTGGGTTTAGCCAAAATGGGACAATCAAAGGAGGTTTCTAATTCATATTTCAATATAACAAGCATGTCAAATGATGCATATTAAACTCACCTCACACTTCAAATGAGCTAGGAAAATTTATTTTCCACCTTAAGCTTCCAAGGAGGCAAAAGTCACAACTTTCCAATTCTTTATTTTCTACACCAAATCAATCACTAATAATTCATCCATTAGCCTCCAATTAATATAATCTACACTTAATTAACATTAACTAACACTAATTTAAAAAGCCAAATCGTACAACTTGAACTAGGGTTTGGAAAATTGGGGAAAATCACCAAATGTATCAATTTATGCAAATTAACACTAAACTCATTCTATTTAACATCTAATACATTTAAATCATCCATTAAACCCAAGAAATCAATTTGCTACCTTTGTATGATGAAATACCCGAAATCTTCTTTTAATTATTCCTTGATTTGCTTTGAGTTTTCAAGAGAATTTTTAATGGAAATGAGAAGAATAAGGTTGGATTTGGTGTTTTCTTTAATTTTTTCCTTAAGAAATTTGCTTGAAATTGGTGGGAGAAGAGCAAATGGGTTTTGGCCACTATGAAGAGAAGAGAAGAAAAATGGCAAAAATTTTCCTAAGGCATGCTTATATATTAAGAAAAATGGGCAAATTACATTTAAGTCCTTAAACTATCCATTAATTGGACTTTAATCCCATTTCCTTCTGTAATTTATTATGTTAATTCTATTGTGTCACGACCCAACTTAGGAGCCGCGATGGTCCTAGGGTACGGATGATTCTTAAGCTACCAGTACCACGAAGAACCCAAATGACTATACTATATGGCATGCAATACAACAATAAGCTCATTATAGCTTGACAATTTCATAAAAAATTTGGGCAGCATCTCCTTTGTATAAGGAGTATGCCCAGCTGAAAAACATGCATATAAACACTTCTACTATATACTTCCATCTCTATTCTCAATTCAATGATCCCT